>JAQFYT010002832.1:0-11964 GCA_034694925.1 Ceratophysella denticulata
ACCGGAGACATTAGTTTTAACCAATAAACACAAGCTCTGCTCTGTTGTCGATTAGTTTAAAGGCTTGGCATTAATAAAAAATAACGAATTTAGTTACTTAGTAAAACTAACCTATACTTAATTACTCAGGTACCTGCCTATGTAATTATATCTCGAGCATTAGGTAGCTTTCTTTCAATTCCCACTTTAAGTGCTTTTGGGCTAACGTTAGTTGAAAGCGTAGTATGCAATTTAATTTTGAAGAGACCTAAACTCGCATTACCTCAGCGAAAAGTGTGATCGACTACAGGGCAGACCACAAGCGTGACCGGAACCCTTCAGCTATATAATATAGATACACTCTTTTTAAGGTTACGATTAAATTGAATACTAAAATTAATTTTATCGGAATCAAAATCTTCCTTAACTTATTCTATTCGCTTTGATAGCATGCTAGTAAAACACTAGAGATTGAACTCACTGTAGACTAGCGTCGACTCCGAGAAAAGTCTATAGACACTAGAATCGATAGTCTTCTTGGCTCGTTCTGAGTACGGCACATTCAACATCGCATCGTATCTCGCATCCCTGTACAGCCTTCTCGGATTTCAACCAAAACATTGTAATGTAATCCCAAAACAACTTGTTTTTGATCCCGACTTCACCCTTCGCATTTCACATGAAAGTTCAAATAAATATTTAGAGATCTCTCTCAAGCCCTGCTTTAGCATTGCTTCTCATCTCATCTTCATCTCTGATCAGCTCGGATTACGACTGCATTTTACTTCTGTACTCGAGTGTCAAAACCGTCACAGGCATCAAATTCCTATACTACAGTCAGGATTTTACAACTTGCATTTACAGCTTACAGCCTACCCTTAACCCACCGACACACTTCGAACTGCACAAAACTCCCCTTCTCTCCCCTTCAAGTTTTATGATTCATTAGATTGCCATTTCCTTGCTGTATTTTTTTCTTCTTCTGCAAGAAGGTCAGGAAATGTGTAGTTTGTTATCGTGGTCAATTCGGCCTCGGTTATTGCAAAATTGAGATTTGACCTGCAGACGAACTAATTTCAGCTTTCTCTAATGTACTAAATTTAGATTTTTTATTAAATGGCATCGGTGTTATTTAGTGTTTTGATTTGATATACCATGTGTTTAACTTTGCCACGACATATCGTACAACCCATTACGCGCGACGGCTTATACTTCAAAATTTAGGTTAAAATGCTGTGACAATAAGCTGGAATTATGAATTTAGCGAGAGTTTCATTTTGAAAATTCAATCTTAAGCCCAAACTAACCCCAGCGCTGGCCACTGTCAGAAAGAAAATATATGTATTTAGGTGCATTCGGGGTGCAAATGACCCAATCCCAAATAACCGAGAACCGTCACACAGTTGGACTAGGCATAGGTAGTTTAGGAGCCCTGTCGACAGTTTGGCATTGTTTAACCTGAGGCGAAATGACATGGTTTTCCGTGCTTACCCAACAGTAATTGAAATATGAATTATGTTTTTTAATTTTTTGGGTTGAACAACGTGGAGAACCTTGTCAAGTGGATCATTACTATTCTCCTCGAGTCAGTTCCTCTGACACTCCGCCTATTCAGGAAAAAACTCCAAGAAGAATGTGGATTTAATAGTACAAATTAGCTTGAAACAGAGCCACACAGGTTGTTTCTCGGAATGGGATTTATTTGTTGAGGTATCCGTATGAAGTTGGTATGTACTTACCTCAATTTTTCGTTATGACATATGATATATGACATGAGTTATGTATTGCAATTGCATAACTATGCAATTAGTGCTGGTTTCGAAACAAGCCTTTATATCGTAATATTTTAGCGTAAATATGCAAACACATGGCAATAATTAAGTATGTGACCATTGCTGTTGTAAATATACTACCATACGTGGTGAAGTGGTGAGGTTCATCTATTAGCTTGCATTAATATATAATCATAAATAATATACTAAATTATAATCTAAACGGTGGGTAGGCACTGATTAAAATATTCTGTAAAAATATCGAATTAAATGCATAAATTCAGGAAAAGCAACGCACCACCAAAAAGTACATGCGTACATATATTTTTTATTGGAAATACCGACTACCAACGGCATCATTATGGACATTGCATGGACATCATAGCCTTTTATAGATTTAGGCAACAGCGAAAAAAAATGCAAACGAAAGTCAAAGGTCATTTGTGTGTGTTGTGCACGTCGGAGATGATGGTGATTTTGCTGAGGATAAGACATTTAGAATTGTGAACGGTTCATGGTAGGGGGTATGTCTGCATAGGGTGCACAAACACAAAACCGACAAAATGCCTTGTTAACGAGATTTGAATGAGTTTGTAATCAAGTGCGAAATCTTTACGACTGATTCCCAGAGTTAGGTTGTAGCTTGTAGTCATATAGTAAGTGCTCGTACAGTATATATGTTTACATATACCTTTTGTCTATTTTTTATCCCGTTTCCTCCCTTTCCTTTCTAGATTGTTACCGGGAAATTTCGTACAGAACAGTTCGACATGGACATTTCGCCAAAAATACTGTTCCTCAGCGCAAGAATTTGACATTTTTATAAGCCGAATTTAGCGCTTTGATTGAAATTGAAGGAAGTCAAGCGTGATTAATCCCTGGTATTTTTATTTCCGGTGACACGGTACACTTCATAAACCGAACTGGGAAAGAAGTCAATCTGCCGAGTTAATCTGTCCGTAAATGTGGATGATGATGCAAGCTGATTTGATAGGAGTATGGGATTAGGTTGATTTTTAGTATTATGATCATGATTATGATGTGGACGTCAGGCTGGCTGGCTGGTTCATAATGAACTTGTTGTCTAAAGCCCTCTTCTGCATTCGGGATGCTGCTGTTGGGTATGACGCTACGACCGAGCCGTAAATATTATTATACGACTGTGGGTTCAACTCCTTATCAACCTCGTAAATCGAATATCAAATTACCCTCCGTGGTTCACTAATGGAACGCCAAAAGCTTCCTTCATCCCTTTGATTCCGGCCGATGGAAATTCCTCTGCTAAATCCACTATCCAATTCAGGCTCGAGATGCATTATTATTAGGCTATTAAATATGCGAGTACATATTCACTAATCGTCCTCGTGCATGAATGCTAACGCTGTAAAGCCAGGGAATTTTTCGAAGCTGCTCGGCAGAAATTGTGGCTTTAAATAAACATCAGTATGTAATATTGAAAAACTTTTAGCCAATATGCTGGCTAGTATTTTCCAAAGTTTTGATTTGCAAAAATTCATCTGGTTATTCAAACAAGAAAGTTATAGTTTCTGTAACAAACCAATTGAAACAAACCCTTGAAAACTAGTCTCGGTTATTTATTCCTTAACAAACACATTACAATTATACCTATAGGTTTATTTTAACCTCTGTGTTACACATTGTGCCATTAATTGTACGTTTTCTTACAGGTTAAATATTGGATCCTTTATAAAATTTATAAATCGTAGATAACAAAATTCGGTATTGTCTGAAGTCAGACTTGAAAATTTCAATTTGAGTTACATTTCACAATTTAGAATCATGCTCATGCCCATAATGTTGCCAGCTAGGTAGCTCAAGGAACAGGTCGGATTTACGATTATGACGTTCAGGTTTAAATTGCTTTCCTGATTAGTGTGCGGAATAGTTGGTAAAGTACTAAAATAATTTACAATTAGCGGGGTAACAACGACACAAAAGGCAAATCGAATTGATGAAATACACAATTCGATACGCTTTGAAAATGATGGTTTGCTATATAATGAAATGAAAATGAAGGATAGATAGGTAATGAAATGAACAGATATCTGATTTAAAATAATATTTATTATTCCAAGAATAAACGCACGGCGTCTATAAGGAATATGTATAGTTCATAAACTCGAATTTTAGAAATTCAAGTTAGTATTTTCTGATTCGTTAAAGAATTGAAATAAAATAACCTTCAAATTTCCAAACCCTGACGCCCATTATCTCTACACGGGAAAGAAGGGCTCGGCCCCAAAAATAATGAGTTTATATAGTTTATGGGCGTTTCAGTGAACAGAACCTATAATTTAATGAATGTGTCTATGACGGCACTACATTGTTTTTTAGTAGTAGTAAATTACACACCCCTCCCTGTGCCTTGCTTGCCTTCCTGCAAGGGCTCTCCTATCATATTATAAGACATTAGAGCAGGCCTTCGGCCACAGGAGGCCATAGTACCGCTGCCCGGACCATAGGAGAATGGAGGTACTTTCTAGCCAGTGAAAATATAATGGTTCATTGTTAAAACCGCCTAGGAAAGATGTACGTTTTACCTGTAAATCAGTAAAAAAAAACCTTATGAAGAAATTTTCGGAGTTGGTAGCCCAGATTCAGCATGTGCCTATCAACGGTCAGAACCCATGCGTGCTGTTTGCTGTATTTTCAGCCACATTTGCTAAAGTGTGACGTATTTGTAAGAATTTGATAATACTAACTCCAAGGTTTAATGAAAGCTTGGTCAGAAATACTGAAAATCCTGAAAAAATGTCGCATAAGAACTAACCAGAAAAAATAAACTGATTTCTTAGGTGCCTTTAAATAATAAATATTCTAAATATATTTACTCGGCCTCAAACTCCACGGAGATTCCAGGTAGTCGAAGAATTTATTAAATAATGCTTTTTCCTAACCCTTTTCCTTTTGGAAATTACACCGGGAGTTTATTTATAATTCAAGTCCAGGCCTCTTCTGGTCTAGGTTCGGATCTGATGCAAGATGCAATTTCGAGACGCACAGAGGCTTAATAATGTATTGTATTCTGTTTTATGGGACCTGCGTTTACCTGTTCTGGGCTCCGCCATGGAGAAAAACACATACTCCCCTGATTGGTTCAAGGAGTTTGGGGAAATGAAGACAAAGTGTTATGGGCTTCACGTTTCTAATCATCGTCATTATCCCTGTGTATTGTTCTTTTTCTTCGACGTCCAATGTTCAAGCTATTTTCTGTTGCATAGAAGGATAATGATTTGGATTTTGGTAAATGCAAACAGCTAACTTTGGTTTACCGCAAAGATTTTTGATTTTTTTTTCGTAGGCTACGCGAGCTAGCCGTTGCAAGGATGCTTGGGTTTACCGTCGATTAGGATTCAAGAAATGGCCGCGGTCTTCAAGAAGAACCAAAAATCTGTTTTAATATTATATAAATATCATTTAAAATAACGTATTCAATTTAAATATTGAATGGTGTGTAGATTAGTTTTCTGCAATATTTCATGTGCCAAGCAGTTGCTAATTAAATGAACGTCGATAAAAGCCATTTACGAGTTAATATTTAGGTAAAAATTATCGTTCTAAAAACATTGACATTTCGGTAAATTAACATAGGTAGGTAATGTGCTTGTGTAGAATAAGTGCATATTGCTAAATAAACCCTGTAGGCCAAACCGGTGGGATATGAACCTCTAATAAATCGCTTAATTATTTCGACCGATTTGCTGATGGAGATGGCCAATGAGTCTTAATAAATTAATAAATTCTCAATTGCTACTGGCTACTGTGCGTGCACGTGTACCCCCTGCTATTTGGCCATAAATATGTCCATGAATATTAAGATATGAAATATAACTACCCTAACACGTCCAAATAGCTGATCAAATAAACAAAAAATATTATCCACGTATTTTCCTGGTATGGTCATGTTTGGAGTCTTCGTAACAGCAAAAACAAACTGGTTCAACCTGTAATTATCTTTCCATTTGATTTAGGGGTGTAAAACTACTTACCTGCAATGACAAGCGAATTTCAAAATTGATTCATTCAAAGGACAAAAAGTCGGAAATTCAGAAAGGGCGTATCTCCTTTACGAGCTCAATGAATAAGTCAATAAGCCTTGTGCACTCAATGCCAAATGTTCTGTATAGATTAGATATACATAATTACACGGTTGAATCCAGAAAAGTAATTACAAGTTTTTGGTAGTCTATGCCTCCTCGCCCGCCCATCCATCGGGAACGAAAAACAACATTAGTCAGATTAGGCATTCGGCATTAGACAAAATTATATATTACTTTCTGTGCGCATTTGAAACTATAGTGTGTTTTTTTGTATTTTACCAATTTATTCAAGATCAACGCAACGCTAGCTATGTTTTTGGCTTCTGACTGCAAGGCAATTTAAATACATGAATTATGAATGAGGTTCCATGTTCCATTATGTGAAGGGGGTTTTCAAGAAAAAATAGGAATAGATTCCATATATTTGCGTACAAATCCCATTTACTCCCACGAAAGTTTATTTTACTCATTTCCGATTCTTTTTTTCTTTTGTATTTTTCAGAAAGTGGCGAAAAACTTTTTGGAAGCTGGAGCTGGAAGACCAAAAGTGTTTTCAATTGAAAAGTTGCTGGAAATGGACAAGCTGAAGCAGAGAAAGTTCTGTAGAGAAAAGTTTGTTCAAATGATGATGCAAGGAGGGTTCGGAGGCGGTCAATTACGTCTCGGGCATTTGCCTATGGCTGCTGAAATTGTAATGCGTTATTTCGTTATTTGTAAGTATCTCCGTAAGCTTAGCATTACAAATGTCGCGGGAATTTCAAATGTTAAAATCTCCTTAATATCGCCAACAAAAGAATTACCTGCTTCCATTATTATTTGCTGATTTTAGATCACAAGTGTGACTCGACTAAGATTGGTCCAAAAGTCGGAGGCCGAATTGACCTGAAATCTTTCCGAATCGGTGGCTAGAACTCAAAGAAGAAATCGAAAGTCGGGGATAGAGAAGTTGAACGAGACAAAAGTCCCGAGAGACTCATTACTTCTGATTGGAAAGAGACAAAAATACTGGAAGCGTTGTTGGAAGGAAAAGGTGATATGAGAAAACGTCGGAAATTGGATGTCCAGACGCTTGTTCTTTTTCTTCAAACAAGTTTTTCTTCCTTGAGCTCTGGAACTGGAAATAGTCATCATATGTCTAATTTATTGCCTCGATGTGACTTGGAACGGAAATGAAGTTTTTGGGCTACGGGCGGAAGGAGTCTACAAACAAGAACCTAACATGCAATACTACAGGAGAATTGGAAACAACTTTGTTATGTATATGTACTGTGTTGGCGTACAGTTCAATATTTACTACGAAGTCGTATTGAGTTAATATTTATTTCAATTAAATAACGTGTTGCAATAAGCACACAACTAGGTCTTTATTGAAGTCTAAGATGAACGTTAATATTCCGTGTAAAATAAGCTGTGATACGAGTTATCGAATATTTGTAAATATATGTTCACTCTAATTTCAGTTATGTATTTATGAATCTATTAGATTCTGTGATAAATTATCTACACTTATGATTTATAAAAACATGGGTTTTACACGTTGTGTAACGTTACCGATTGTTGAAGGCAGGCGTCATTCCTGAGCACTGAACATGTGACTAAATTCGTATAGGTTCATACACATTAATACTAAAATACTAAAGAGGCGTGTCTGGCCCGCTGTTGCTACTGCTGGTTCCTGAATCGTTGGACTGGTTCAGGTTCCATACAATGAAATAAATATTTCCTGAAGTTTAATTAAGAAATAATTTAGGGGACAATTAAGGAGCGCGTTTTAATTAGACTCAATGTTCGTTCCGCTCTCCCGTCTCGGGCTTTTCAAAAGAAAAGCCATTTTCTCCCGTCTTTCCCTCCTCCCCCTCACAAGCCACACTGTAATTTCCATGAGAAAACTCCGTGTCAGCTTAATGTATTCCATGTGAAGTTTAGGAAAACCCGGCACGGGTGACTTCAACATTTCTGGTCAATTATACCCCAAGCGTTTTACCCTGACTAATTACACCTAGCCAACTACACATCTAAAGCTTAAATAGTGCCGTATTGTACATTTAGGGAATTTTATATTTCCATGTATTCTGTATACCGAATCTTCTTACGTCTGACGAGTAGTTTTACGTGAGTAACGCCACCTTATGGCCAAGGCACAGACTTCGAACTGAAACGCTTATCCCTTAATAATTACATTGTCAATATCAAATTCCAAATTGCGCTTAGTTGTCTAATATGAAAAATTGACATTTTATTTTTTTTTTAAATTACAATTTAAAGCGAACAGAAAACATGGCTAAAACGACGTTGAATCGGCCGGTGCTCGTTGGAAACCTCCGTCATGCCGGTGTAAGTTTTGGGCTAAAAACTTTCCGGGAACGCGGAGTCATACGAGAGGATGAGAATGAGGCTCTTAAATCAGGCCCAAGAAGGAATTAAAATCAGTGCTATGCTCGAGTAGGGAGGCTGCAGAGGCTGTTAGGAAATGAATATGCGAACACAGCCGTTTTCTTATTTACTGAATCGTTTTCTCGGGGCTTAGCTGTCGCTGGAAACTACTCGGAGCTGGAAAACTGCTGTTGCGGCGGCTGGAAAATTTGATTCCCTATTCGCTGTGATTCCAGGGCCGCACACCGTTTACTAACCAAACCTACGCAAGCTAGCGCAGAGGTACAGCTTTCATTCAGGAAACGTATGCGATCCCGGGATCCTAAGGTATATATGTGTGCATGTAGAAGATTCAAAAGTCCTGTGTAAGGTTTACTTGTTACAGAGGCAGCAAGAGAGGACGGAAGATCATGGATAAAAAAGGAGCTTGGGAAGAGATAGGGCTCCACTCCAAATTACTTTTTAATCCAGTTATTTATGACAAAAGTCCGAAAACCCCCGTGAATCAAATGGAACGGCGTACTTTACTCCGTCCGCTACCGTCTTCGGCCTACACTTCAGATAAAATTATGCTTTTCTTGCGAAAAACTGGAATTTTCTGTGTTATACCCTACACCACCAACTGTGGAAACTTTACGTTATCTACTACACCACATTTGGGCTACTGATTCCAGAATGTAAAGTTAATCTGGAACTGAAACTGAAGGTTAATTGTAGCTTGTAGCGAAACTGTGGCCGTTGAGATGTAGTATACAGTAATAGATTGAAGTTTACGAAAAACTACACAGCTTGAAGAATTTCCGAATTGGGAAATTTTTTGAAAAATAAATAATAAACATTGCTTAAAACTACGCCGACAAATAATTTAAAATAGAGAGGATTTATTCATGAAATAAAAAGTGACTGAAATAGTTCTCGCTGTACATTCTGATTGTTATCCAAAATAGTTCATTTGATAGTGGTTGCTTATTGGCCTTTCAGAAGATAGATAGAAAACACACTGAAAGTAGAGAAAATTTCAATTTATATTAGGTTTTTAGGGTTAGGTTTCTTAAAACACTCAATTAATCTAGACTTGAATCAATTGATTAATCATAAATTGTATTCAATCATATATGCAGTTTACATTGAGAAAATCTAACGTGACCCAGGGTTAAATTATATTGACCAAACCTGCGGACGGTGTTAACTACCAGTAAATTGCAGTGTTAAATGGTACGAGTCTGATGGGAGCTTGAATTATAAATCACCACCAAGATTTACCAGCTAGACGAACCATGCAATAACAAGTAAAACTCTCATTCCTATTTTAAACTATCCGGCTGTAAATTCTTGAATTTAGAAAATTTACAAGATATATAAAAACCGGCAGAATACAAACACATTCAAGCGTGAGAGCTCCCGCCACTGAATTTATATTATTTCGATACAAATTAAATTACATATTTCAAGATTAAAAGATGTCTCCTGCTGTGAAATTTTCTCATTCAAAACGGATTTTTAAGAAAACAATAATTACTAGAGTATCAAATGCTATGGCTATAAAGAATGCATTTTTCGGCTAAACTAAATAGCAATAGCCCAACCCTTCTTTGACTTTGACTCGCATTCCTATCTCGGCTCTCATTACACTCATTAGGGCCTCATTTACATGCAAGAGTGCTCAAAGGAGAACGACTCCCAAGAATGAAGTCCCTCTCCAGGCTCAACATGGACGAGTGACGAAGTACAATGGAAAAATGTATTTCTTACAGAAAGAATAATGAAAAAAATACAACTTTGTCTGACTGAGTTACCCACTCACCTTCTCACGTCATTTCCAGTCCAAAAGGAATAGAAAAGAAAACTAGGTACATACAAAATGCATCCGTAATTTAAACCCAGAAAAAAATTCTACGTCAAGGAACCAAAAAACCTGATCTCGGAGTTGAGCTAAAGCTAAAAGATTCTATGCGTGCTGTTGTGTTACTGTGAAGAGTGAAAAATCTGCTTATGGCAGCTTGGAGCCCAAAATGCATTGTCAATTGCCATCGACAGAAATGCACGTTAACCTAACTTCATAAAGCTTTAGTATGTTAAGTTAGAAGTATGCAAAGATTAATCATTGCGAACACAATCTGTGCGAGTTTCATTTTAAAGCGTACGGAAGCACAAACTGACGAGAGAACACGAGAGAAAGAATCTTAAAGTACATATAAGACCCTCTGGCCTAAAAAAAAAATAAACCGAAGCATGAATAAAAAGCTTCTTTTTTTAGTATAAGAGCCTACAGCTTACATACAAGGAACAGCCTACATCGTGGAGCCATAATTCGTGTCCTGCATGAGTCAAGGCAGAAACTGGCCACGCAGCAGTGCAGTTGAGCCTCTTCTTCTAAGCACCGAAATCCACTAAATTAAAACTTGAAAAGGAAGACAATTGAATTTATGTGTGTTGGAATCCTGCTGAGCTCAAGAGCCTATCACATCTCATCAACGAAGAGTTTTCAGAGATCTCTGGGCATTGTGCATGCATTTGGACTATGGCTGTAATGTTAGGCTCGTATTCAAATTTCGAGTTTCAAGTGTTGATTCGAATCAAAAGGGAGGACGACAAAGGAGATGAAGATGGATGGATGAAAGATGCCGATGTCAGATTAGGGTGGAGTCCTGGCTTACAATTTATAATAGCAAAATGTTGCAGGGTTTCAGTTTCAGCATTTCAATATTTAGTCCTGGGAAAGTTTTTCAAACTTCGAAAACAATATTTGCCTACAATAAATTCTGTTGATTATAAATTATATTACGAAAGTTAACCAAATAACAAATTTACGTATTGTCTCCGTAAGGTAAAATTAACTGTTTTGGCGCGAGTTTCAATTTTGATATGAAACCTTAAACACATAACGTTGGTTGTTAGCTATAATCAGGCGTCAGAAATTGGTTGGCTTTACTATAAAGCTCGAGTATTCCAGTTTAAAACCAAACCATCAACCCAAAGAATAAGCCCATCCGGTGTAGATAGTCACGTTCATGTTCACGTCATGACCTAATTCTCGTGTCCCATTTCCGACCCCTAAAAAAGACTTGGAATCTTGAAAATGGTCATCTCGGGCTAACAATGAGAAAAAAGAGAACAACCAAGCCCCAAACTGTCACCTGTCATTGTCCTGTACCCTTTTTTAAAAACTATTATGTAACGTCTCTATAACCCAAAATCGTTAAAATACAGTAAAACTCCAGTAGGCAAAAGTATGTACCCTAAAATACCTGATCCAGTGTTAAACTAACAGAAATAGAACATAGAACTCCATGCACTTCCTATGTGGACTGGACAATGCAGAAAGAGACACTACACAGTTCACCCCATTTCCTTTAAAAAATCCCTTCTGAAAAAGGTTTTTCTGAAGTGTCACGTCTTTATTACTCCTATTTATTGCCTGAGCGTTTCTTTCACCGATTGACCTGTACTGCTGTACAATATAGAATGCAGTTGGTAGTTAAGCGTACGCCTGGGAAATTATTTTTAGTGTTAGAAATTGAACGGGACGTCATTCCCAGTTCAGTTGTTGACGACGTTGTTCGTGACAAAAGTTCACATGTAAATAATATAAAATTATATTATATTTAAGTTAAAATTTGATCGAGACGGAATACGGAGAAAAAAAAATCAAAGTCGATTACTATCCGACATTTCCTCAGGTTCAGCATTTTGCAAGCTGCTGCATTCGTCTTAGAGAAGATTGCAGGTAAAATAATTAAATTGAATTCACTCTAAAAACTGCCTCGAACTCATATATT
>JAQFYT010002833.1:0-11964 GCA_034694925.1 Ceratophysella denticulata
ATGCAGCAAACATAAACAAAGGGGGTGCGCGACTTAAAAAACAGGCGGTATATTACCTATATTACGTAACTACCATGCTGCGCGCCAGTTAAATTACAATTTTTTATCATATTTAGTCTTAACTCCGGATCATTACGTAACGCTAGGTATAGATAGGATACTTTATGATAATTTAATTATATCCGGAAAACCTTTGAATATCAATTTATATTCGTAAAATCGTACGTCCTTGTTAAATTAAATAGAGAGGTTCGTCTGCATTAGGTATACCTAGGTACATTACATTTATGTGGGTAGACTATATATAAGTGCCAATATTTTAATTCTTCTTAGACAAGAAAACACGCCATGCATTTTGTTTGTGACTTGACTGTTTGATTTTTACAATTAAATATTAAATAGGTAAATCTTGGGTATTGAAGAGACTACCCAAAGAGATTCACAAAGGCATGTTGAACTCTTTGAGACTACCCGAAAATAGGACTACATATACCAAGGTTTTTCGACGAGAATGTCGGTTTTTTTTATCTTTACTTAAGTATCGGCTAACCTAATGAAAAATAAACGTGAAATTCCAGTCGAAAAACCTTGACATGCAATCGGTAGTTCATATTCGGTATATTCCAAGGTATTTTAACTATAAGATTGTCCGTAGACCTTGGTATATTCTGAAAAACACGATTTTCTATGTATACATCGGCAAGTAATTCGGTACGTCATTACCGTAAATCAGAAGGCTTCAAGAACTGTCAAAATATTTGAATCCAAAAATGCTTCGATGAGCGACTACTTGGAATATTGAAGAAATCGCATAACAGGCTTAGGCTTATCATAAATGTGAATGCATGTAAATAACGCCTGTATTTTGTAATGCCTTATGTATGGGCATGGGCATATTGCGAATTGGTCATGTTCATGTTATAGGTCAATCCCAAAGCCAAAGGCCGAAGCATGATACTTTTTCCTTGCTGCGAACTCTTGAGATTTATGTGCTTATTGTAGGTTATGCCATAAAATTGGTCATGCACGTATTTGGGAGCATGGCGATTACGTGGGTATTATTTTATATAAAAACAGGGTCCAGTTTGTATGACTTCCTTCCTTTGATCCGGAAACTTTTCACTAAAAGACCTCCATAAGGTTGAAAAGGGCAAGTGGGTAGAAAAGGAGTCTATTATTCGGAATTCTAAAAAGCCCTAACCTGTTCTATGTATGTAGTTCCTACTGCTTGACTGAGCTTATGGCTTTATAGCAAAATGTTCCAATAGGTTCCATGGTCCTACTCATGTAAGACTTTGTTCCGCCGAATCACTCTCACACAAACACTAACAATCAATGACAAATCATAAATGGTTTCATATAGAAAATCCAGACAAGAGGACCAAAATGGATATTCCACTTTGTCCATGGTTTTGGTTAAAGGTGCGGCGTTTTGTCCTGTTTTTCCAAATAGGAAACCATACAACACTACACATATTGAACCCAATTTCAGAGCAGAACACGAGCGAGGTGCATGAATTCAATGACACACTCACGCCTGAGCCAATAATTAAACGGATGAATCTCGCATACAGTTTACCTCCATTCAATCGTGTCGTTTGAACAAACACACCTGAAAAGCCTCCTTTATCGTGATTTTGACTCACTTTGATCCAGGTCAAAGTATGTACATAGGTATTATGGCGAATTCAAGACCTAATGTATTTCCAGGTGCGGTTTCAAAATGCAGAGTGACACGGCATAATACGGCTCCCGCATCACTGAATTATGCACAAAAATTACTAAAAGCTTCTGTTACTTCGACGTTAATTGATAATTTCAGTTTCGGTTCATAATTGTTGATATGCGCATTAATTTATAAATAGTTTCAGGTTCATTGTCATCTTAGGGTTTCCAAATTTACAATATGATATCGCATGCACTAGTTTAGTTTAGTTTTTGTACCGATATTTTACTAGTTTGCTTTATGCCACCTGTTTCCCTGTGTGATGACGAAATGCCAATTGAGTTTGCAGTTTAAACGGTCACAAGGCGAACGGCCGGGCTGTCCGCCTAGCCTCTCCGCGCCCAAGCTGTCAAGGTTAGCTGCAGGCAAATGCGAACAGGAGCTGTCTTAGGTCATTACGCAAAAAGTACAAAGACCAAAGTCTCAAACATTCATAGTGAACTGTTTCAGATCCGAACGCTCCAAGCGAACTTTGGAACAATGTTAGGTCTGATAAACCGAAATGGGTTAAAATTCATGCCGAAATGCCTGAATTTTGTTTAGGCCTACCGGTCACGGCGAAATGCCGAAACTATCTTATAGGTGCATATACACAACGAAGTGCTGGAACATGGAATCATGGAACGGATGTAAGTTTTGTGAAGAACGCAATCAGGGGTTGGCCAGAGGATGACACGACTAAAAAACTTGTAACATGGTTTTTCAGAGTCTCCAATTCGTTTGGGAATGCTTTTGGAAGTGGTTATTAGTGGAGCTGTATACATATTATTCCCGTCCAGTTGAGGTTGAGGGATGTGTAAAAAACTGCAGTCCAAATCCCGCGTCATCCTGTCATTAATTACGCTCCTTGGGGATTAGAGACACCTCGGCCTCGTCCAAATATACAGAGCCTTGTACGTAGGAACATACTATTAAGGTATTAGGGCTTCCTATTTCTGCTACTGGCTACTCCGTTCCGTGCCTCATTTATAGCTTACCATTAGCGTCATGTCCGTACAAGATATATATCTACGTATTTGATTCCGGTATTTGATGTTCAATGTTCAATCGAGAGAAGGGACTCCATGAGACGATTATATGTATCATCATGACATGAGTTAAAGTTAAGTAGTCAAGTGTCAGAACGAACAAATTTCCATTTCAAATGCTCTTGGAATTCGTTCTAGTTGTATGATTTCTGTTGTGTCATTCCATAGAATATTTAGCTAGAGATCTTCGATTTCGACACCATTTATGCGCGTTTCAGAATCTGTTGATAGAAATAATACCGGCATTTTTACATGTGTTACAAATTGAAATCTAAAAATTCCAATATTGATGATTTTACAATTTAAGCAATATTTCAAAATATTTAAATAGTATCAGACAGGTTTAGGATATAAAGCCATGCGAAAATTTAGCAACCGGGCATTAATTAATTAAAGTTATAACTTTAAAAAAAAGTTCCGTTAGCGACACTCCTTCACGTCAGCACTAGACTGTAAATAAGTTACACTGGACCCTCCATCTAGGTATCGAATTTTTCTTAATTCGTGTTAGGTTTGGTCAAATTTCTCCTGCGTGCCCTTCGGGCACTTGAAGAAATAGGACCTAACCTAACCCGAATTAAGAAAAATCCTCTGCGCACGTTTAGGAGAACCTAACCTAACCAAAAATATCTATACATATATTCCTGTACACATGGACCGTGCTGGATGGAGGGACCAGTGTAACTTATTTACAGTCTCGTCACGTCAGCAAGGCGATGACATCACAAATATCTACATAATTTTAGAAGCTTACAGGCGCATTCATTTTCGGTCTGGCATCCTTCGTTATATAATTTATTAATTTTTTTCATGTTCGATTTTCGATTTTGACCCTCTATTTCGTCTTAAGAATTTCAGCAAAGAAATCAAAAATCGAAATACAGAAGCAGATAGAGGACCTAAAAGAAAAGTAGATACATTCATACAGTGAAATGTGTATCGTGAGAGGCTTGCCTCCTGCTGGGCTGAGAAGCTCACCGCTGTCAACTCACTGATTGGCAGCTTCAGCAATTACGACTCAGCAGAAACCGTTCCTCTTGGCTCCTAATGGACTCAAGACGGTTTTCTCTAAGAAATTCCCAAACCACAAAACAAGCTAAGATGAGCTTTCGGAACAAGGAACCTCTAATCCCACGTATTAAAATACAAGATAGATAATTCCTTAACATCATCCCAGTAGCGAGATTCTACGGCAATGCGATCGGATGCAATGTGTCCCTCTGTCAATTTAGGTATTGTTCTCGGGTGGAAAATTTGGATACCTTTTCAAAATTGTAATATTTGAGAATTTAGGTCAGTTTATGATGTGTACATAACACTTATTCCGCCAAATAGCCCCTGAAGCAAGAATTCGTGCTATGGACGTATTCCTCAACACAGCCACGCTTGGCCAACTTCGCGCGTATTTTTGAATTTCATTGTTGCTTTGCTGCGAGTAAAACCCGAGTCAGCGCACGCACCGACGACACCGTGACCACCCAACAAGGGTCAGGCAACAACTGCACTATATGGTGTCGTGTGAAGCCCATGACATCGCTTCAGACAGTGACTTTTGACTCGTT
Source organism: Ceratophysella denticulata (assembly GCA_034694925.1). Taxonomy (NCBI): domain Eukaryota; kingdom Metazoa; phylum Arthropoda; class Collembola; order Poduromorpha; family Hypogastruridae; genus Ceratophysella; species Ceratophysella denticulata. The sequence goes on from JAQFYT010002833.1 coordinate 4,317, forward strand.
ACAGCTCACCTCGACCTCCAATCCAACATATTTCTGCCCGGTGCGTCAAAGTAGTTGTGGTGTTTCAAGGATTTCTCTCACAGGTATATAAGTTTATATATATTGAATATATAGGTCAGAGGTCAATTTTCAATACAAAAATAAAGTACAAATCCCGGTGTGTAGTGCGTACGTAAATTAATTATTGACAGTGTATGTTTTTGTTCCCGGCTGACCCAGACCTTCACCGAATATTGAAATATGTTGGGATCAAGGCTTTCTCCAGAAGGAAGTCGTATTTTTTGGCCTATTTTCGGTGCGAACACATTGGTCTGGCTTGCCTGGAAAGTTCCAGCCTTAAGCCCGTATATGTACACCTACTTCGTGAGCTCTCCTGCTGATCCGAAAGACAAGAAGTCGAGTAAGTTCAAAATTTGATTTAAAGCTATTCTCATACTTTGAATACTTGTGGTATCTTCTTATGTTGGCTAATGGTTCGGCTTAATGACGGTTTCTTTCGTAATTTTAATTTGCGATGAAATCAGACTCAAGGTTAATTAATGGATCTCGTTAATTTATGGATGCGTCTCAGTTTCCCTGAATTTGTCAAGACCATGTGTAGCAAAATTGAAATGTCACCTTTTACATGAATATCTTTGAACATGATTTTCATGGAATCGGGTGGACAATTGAATATCCACCAATTGTTAACGTTAATAGCTTTCCAGTGACTTATATTACATGGGTACACACGTCTGATTTCATCCTCTATTACTGTGGGCTGAAAAATAAAAGTGTGAAGGATTTGGAAGCTACTCATGAGACAATATCACATACGCTTACGGAATTTGTCTATCCTTGTAGTTCAAATCCTTCACAAGCGTATTTTTCAGCCCACTGTACACACGGTGGTCGACGGTAAAGTCATGCCACCATCATTAAATACCTTGTTTGTACCAATTTTCCCCGTTAGCTAAACATTACGCGATACTCTTCACAACGTGAGAATACCCTTAACTTCAAAAGACAGAGGCACACACGGGGGAAATAATACATACGAATCATTAATATTTTCCAATTTACAGAACTCGTACGCTTGCCCATGCTACTGTGTGTATTTAGCCACTCTTCGTTCATCCATCTTGCGGGCAACATGCTGGCACTTGAATCGTTTGTGGATTGTAAGCAAGCCTAAAATGTACGAAATATTTTCTGTTTATACAAACTACGTTTATTTATCGTTCTTCGTATATTCTAGCCGCGGTCAGCTTAATGGGACGAAAACAATTCGTAGGATTCTATTTGACCGCTGGTGTGGTTTCATCGCTGGGGTCAGACCTATGGAGAACCTGGATTGGAAGCGAAAAGCATTCACTGGGAGCTGTAAGAAATCATCACTATTCATTGTCACGATTATTTTTTTTTTAATTATGGAAAATACTGTAGATAACTAGTACCTAATTCGTTTTTACTTTTCTATTTTGCAATTAGTCGGGTGCTTTTATGGGTATCTTCGGGTACCTATGTAAACGTAAACCTGACACGAAATTCGAACTCACTTTGTTCCCCGGGTTCACCTTCTCAGCTGACACTGTAAGTTAATTAATTGTTCTTGCACACCGTTTTGTTCTGGGTTCTGTTTAATATTTTGCACAAACTCTCTTTTCTTTAGGCATTGAAATGCATTCTCGCTTTTGACACGGTGGGTATGATCGATTCCTGGCAAATCATGGATCACGCCGGTCATCTCTCTGGTTGTCTATTCGGCCTGTAAGTTGAAACAACAAAACCCTTACAATTGAAGAATTAGAATTGAATGCTAAAAGTTATTTTGTGCTTGAATTACAGGGCGTTCAGATATTTTGAAACCTTTCTGGAACTCCAACGTGCAAGCCAATGAAATAATACCATCAATAGCGAGACACTAGTGGTCAAAAGTCACAATGGAAAGTAGGTAGTACATTATAATCAATTGTTTAATTCAGCTTTTAAATATGCTTAATTGTTTTGAACTATCAAGCCAATGAATAATAGAAAATAGTCAATAAAATAAAAAAAAACTGAATTATTTCCTCAAATTCCAAATGTAAAACAGCCACTATTATGGAAAATACTGTAGACAGCTATTACCTAATTCGTTTTTACTTTTCTATTTTGCAATTAGTCGGGTCGGGTACCTTTGTGATCTGACAAGAAATTCGAACTCCTACATGTAATTCTAATAAATATATTTTGATTCCACGGCATAATAATTGTACAGTACAACCTGACATTTAAATCTTAATGGCATTATGGGTGCTGTGCCCGTTAAACTAACAGTAATACCAATAAGACGCAAATCTCAATTACGTAGCACACCCTTAAGGCTAAGATTTGAATTACCAATAACCAGACGCTAATTCCGCTGAGGCCAAATGACCAATGCACCAAAATTTCTACGTACGCAGCACGTGTGCATTGAGCGTCCCATATGTAGTTAGCCGAAAAGATGCATGGATGGGCTGACGGATAAACCTCAATCTGGTTCAAATTATCAATGATAATGATAAGCCCCAGTTCATCCCACATGGTTTTGTATGGAAGAGCATACCAATACCAAAAGGGTATAGGTAGGTACCTTGACTTCAAGTAGGCTTTCGATTTGTTCTCAATTCAATGAGACAATCGAGAATCCACGTTTTTTTGTTTCGTAATGAAGGATGTGCTACTGTGCTACGAACTACGAACAAACTCATCTCTCCACTCAGACGTTGATGTTAATGAAAGGCGACGGAACCTGCAGTGTGGCACCCTTGGGTTCCGAGGTCCGAGCTTCCGAACGTCTTTCCAGACGTTACCTAGTTTTTTTTGAAGATGTGATGATTGTGCGTTGAATTTAGATTTAAAATACTCTATGTATATTTTTACTTGCGCAATTTATATTGGATATTTATATTATAACGTGAATAATTTTCAATTGATGTAATTTAACATCGTACGGTTTTTGCGAGTAATCGGTATCGTGAATCGTGACACATCTCTCGGATTTATGGCAGATATTTGAGAATTCACATATAGATGCCAGTTGAAAATTATTATTCATTGGTACAAAAAAGCATACTTAAAAGCTAGTTTTGTGACTTGTAATCACTACTAGTGTCTCGCTATTGATGGTATTATTTCATTGGCTTGTCGCGTTGGGGTTGGGATATGGAATTAAATATTCAAAACAAGTTTTTCGGGATGTCCATGTGTTAACCTCGTATTCGATACAAATAATTCGAACTAAAAGTCATTTCCCAAGTCCTTCGATTTACCACATGCCCGGTACGATCTGAAATTTACAAAATTAAACCTGTCGACTGGAATCTTTGAATTAGCTCCCTGTCTTCCGCATGTTATCGTCAATGTAATTAGGCTGATACACATATACTAAAAAACCAGGGTATTATTTGAAAGGCAGATGCACTGGTACATACATATGAGTGTTTAGATCCGGTATACGTTTGGGTGTTTAGATCTGACTGCCTACCAAACCAAAACTACCCAGTCAGTTCTGTTTTTGTATTGAGAAAAGACAGGTAGCTGAAGAGACCTTGCTCTGCATTGTTCTCTTCTCACCTGGAGGCTTCTATCTTCTTCTGGTATCCTCAACTCATAAAAACTTGCTAATTGAGATTTTTTTTTGAATTTGACTATGGAGATGGAAAGTCGTGCGTGGACTTTGCTTACACTTGTAATACTGCACTGAAAATACTGTTTAGTTTGTCAATATAGCATTAGGTTTTGCTGTTACGATTTCGTTGCAATTTTTACTGATTACGATAACATGTACTGGCTATGGTATAAGGAAAACTTGGGCTGCGTATAGTTACTACGGTTGGGGTCATTATGCTCCTGACTGATGCGTTACGGAAGAAATACTGTGCTCTGTGAAGGGACTAAAAATAATAATAATTGTGACAGAGCGTCATGTGTCCAAGCATAAAAAAAGTTGGTATGGTGGTCTGGGTCGTCATCGTTCCAACAATTACGAATTTATAACATAGTTCTTCATCATTTCTACTACGCTAACTTTGTCGTAGTCGCGTCGTGTATGGCTTATCGAGAGAATATTCTAAAAGATAATCGGAGTATTTAATTTTTGGTTTTACTACCGTTTATTTATATTTCTTTATTTGGGTCATTTGATCCATGTTAAGTGTCAGATAATGCAGACGTTGATATCCATTTAAATTGGCACTAAAACCTATTGACGCCAGTAGTAGTCGGTCCTTACCGGCTACGCCTCAACAGTAAAGCTACCATCTGATACTTATGTAGAATACGGCTGTGTATTTTGAGCGTCGAAAGATGAATTATTCACGGTCTCATCCTTGTACCCATGGTTTGGAACGCTATGGAATGAAATATGTTTTAGCTCCGTCTTCTCTCAGCGCGTCATGTTGTTAGCGTTATTATTTATTACATGAGCTCATAAAAAACAAGCTGTTGTGGAGTACAAACACTGCGGACTCCCTCTCCTCCTGGAATTATCCCGAGAGGCATCCCTAATATCATAGCATGACGTGATCAACGGAAGATTCATTACAACATTATACCAATGAGTGACCACTTTACCAGTAGGAAAAGTTACTAAGATTTGTTGCTGTAGGCAGGTCTTATACGAAGTTGAAAATATGTCTCTGGTGCTTGCATTCACTAAAATCATTTTATACGAATGCTCAGCGTTGCTGAATTGAATTTATGATATTTTACGCCGCGTGTTTTTCTGATTCGATATTAAGTTAAGTATCTCAACCTTAATCGTTTGGCAGTTTGGTTTGCTTTGTGCCCTTTAAGTTACAACCAGATCTTAACGGAAACCAATTGAGTTAACCCAAACTTATCTATAATAATGAATTAATCATTGTAATCAACTAAATATATTTCATAGGCGTTACCCCAATAGGGTCAACTGAAAGTGAACTATTAGCAGTTTTATAGTAAGACATTATGGAGTGTCATTAAAAAAGCTTATAGTCTAGATCTACTGAAATAATTTAATATAACTTTAAACACGAGATTCATGCGAATTCGTGATTTCTAATTTAACTAAGTTAAATGCCGTTTACTTTTGTCTTGTATTGAGTAGGTACTTAAGGGATTATTAAAGTATGATTCAGCTAGCAATGAAATTTTCATTTCCAAATCATTGTATATGGGGTTAGGCTACCTGTGATAAAAGTATTCGGTTACGTTTGGCTAACTGCTAACCAAATTTAGCCAAGTCGGACTATATTTAAAGTTCGCTGTTATTGTTTTTTTTTTCGCAAAAATCGCGTAGAACCCCCTAGCCTCAAACTTTTTCGCCTGTTTTCCAGTTTCCAGTAGCTCTTTTTTTCCTTCTGTAATAGATTTAGGGGTCAAGCCTACACACTAGGAATTTGTAAGAAGATGAGGACGACGACACGGTCTCTCTCAGCTTTTCAATTCTCAGATGTTCTCTGCTGAATCATGTGAGCTGAATCGTGAATTTGAGAGATTTGCCCTCGTCCTGTCGGATACTTCTTTTTCCTATCCATCCGTCGTCCGTCTTGCTTCGTTCGGCTCGAACGTGGAGAGCCTTATATTACATAATCTCTGAAGAAGCTATATCCTCATCCCATGTGCATCTCTCCTCAAGGAAGATGCCCAGGTGTGCTCTCCGAATTTCAACACAGCACCAAAAAAAAAAGATTTTTCTGAATAGACGAGGGGGAGAAAAAAAAAATCTTTAGAAAAAGTAAAGTAAGTAGATCTCGACTCGAGGCTCTTTCGCTCTTTATCTTGTGCAATACCTATCCAGTCCAGTCCAGATGCACACACGTATCATGATGAGAAATAGAATGCAGGACTTGAGGCTATAGCTATAATATAAACCTCGACATATTCGTAGCTGGGATCCCTTATCCCCGTCGCGGTCACGCTGATGATGTTTGTTCAGAGATTTCGAAATTATTTTTGAAGAACCGAGACTGAAGCTGGTATATTTACTCTGCACGATTAAGCTGTAAAGTTTTAATGGCTACAGATTGCAGGTATTGCGAATGCTCGAGTCTCGAGGATCATTTTTTAAGTGCGTGTGGGTTGTCGCGAATATCATGTTTGTTCGCAACGCATGTGTTACAGCTAGGAATTCCCTATTTGTGCTTAAGGTAGTTCTCAACGCGGGGCATGGTTCAAAGGGTCGAGGTTTGGGATTTAATGCTTAAACTTGCTACTACAATTATATGATACACCCACATTAGTGGACACTGACAAAATTCTGTAGACATGGCACTATAATGTAAGATGCTCATAGGAAACACTATCTTATAATATAGGTAACCCCAGTGGGACGCCTCACGATTTGAATTAATTTGGAAGCTGAGAGTTTAAGCCAAAATTCCATCGGAAACGATTCACACTGTGCAGTCGCCATGCTGCTTAGCTTAATTATCTATAAAAGGATTTGTGGTAGGAACAGCCCAGAAAAATGTATATAAAATTCCATAAGAAATACTGTCTGTATGTATTCATCACGACAGACGAACATGACCCTTCCCATGCCCTGTCATTAACCTTAAAGCTTTTATTAGATTGACTATGTTTTTGCAGACATCTATTCATTATACAATAATTAAATTGAACGTTCCACTGCGTTGAGTCCAGGTTGATTTGAGCTGGGACTGGACATCCAAATCGGAGCTACTTTGAGGAACAATATGTGTGAGAAATTTCGTTTTTGTGCTCTGCTGCGGCAGAATCCCAATTCGATGAGTTCATCTTGAAGATGAGCCTGTCAGAGACCTGGACGTACATCGAGACAGACAGATGGGAAGATAGGACACGGCCCAGGATGAGATGAACGCTGGTGCTGGACAGGTTGAAGAGGCAGGTCTTATGCATGATACATGGAGATTAGACATGTCCTTTTCGAAGAGGGGTTTGTTCACGTTAGTTAAGTCCTTCATTAGAGGCCCCAGATGTTGTTAATAGAACCCTTCCATTACGCAATCCGAGGTGAGACACACAAAAATGTTTATATTTCCAACCGTATGCAGGTACAGAACGCCTAAAACGCCCCGGTACCTGGAACCAATGTTTCAGGGCAGGACAATTCTGTAGCAGACATTTTAAGACTGAGTTTTCGAAGGTACACGGACGTACAAGTTGGTTATTCCCGTTGTGGTGAATCCACGCGATGTAAAACTTCACACCTGTTTATATTGTACGATAGTAATACCCAAATATAATACCTAACTAGAAAAATTTTAAACAGCATTTAGTCTTTTAACCCAGATGTATTATATATTTTATTGTACAAAGTTGTTATATTTTTTGGCTTCAGCAGTAGAATAAACTAAACTAACCTTGTTCAAATGGGTACATCTAGGTTGGATATTGTTTAGATAAGTAAGGTTAGGTTATGAAATAATTAATTTGGAGCTCAGACCAATTGCCACATTAATTTAAATATATGATTTCTGGCCGTGATCGCTTTTTAATTTCGGCCAATCGTCGACTTTGGGCTCGGATCCTAACATATACAGGTATCTATATAATTTTGGTAAACTAAGTCAATATGATTTTTTACTTGTGCAAAATTGAACTGAGGCACTCTTAGTCTATTCTCCCACGAAAAAAAAGTTTTGGATTTTGAAAAAAAAAATTGAAAAAAACTACCTGG
>JAQFYT010002834.1:0-11961 GCA_034694925.1 Ceratophysella denticulata
GGTTTCATCCTAATTATCTCTGAATAATTAGTTTGTATACAATACCCTTATTATCATATGCTGAAAAATTCTATAACCTAAAAAAGGAAAACAAACTTCAATTCAGTACTATTCAGGACAATCAATTTAATAAATAAATATATTGAGGTTATATTTCTACCATTTTCCTGCGGATCAGTCTTCAGCAGCATTGTTCCCGTCGCATTGGAGCTTTCAAAGGTAATTATTACCAGCTGTCCCCACGTAGAAAACGTTTAGATGTAAAATAGGTTTTATCCCAGGTGGCTCAAGTCCTTTTTCTTTCATTGAGCCGAGAAGCATCTATTTCCAAAATAAATAGCCATAAAGTCGCGTATTTGAAAATAGCGTACAAACATCGTGAAGAAGCTGCTACCAATGGTAGGTTACCTTTTTCTACGCTGATGAAACCTACAAGGATCATGACTGACAGAAATCAACATACCTGTCTCCTGTATAATGATCAGAACGATATGCTCGGATTTAGTGTAACATATCCATGATTTTTTAAAATCTCCGGAATTAGGGTATAATGGAGCTTTCATTTAATTACTGAGTGTTTTCAGAAGCCTGAGATTTTCCAATCTAACCAATTTACAGACAATCCTTTGAAAATCCACCACCATGTATACTGGACTGGATCAAGTCTCAACATTAACCATACGACTTTACACATCTACGTTGTCAATATACCATTCTAATTACCTATATTCATTGCGCATTGAGTGTCGATTTTTGCACAGGATTAGAACAGCCAAATATTTCAGACCAACTGAGTTCAAAGTTAGTCAATATGATTACAAGGTATAATTTCGGTAGAGCTAAAAATTAAAACATTTATTCAGAACATACATTGCCAGAAAAGACATATGCCAGTTACACTACTTGAAAACAAATAAATTATTTACAACCATCCAGTACGCGTTTGCCCTGTTAGAATTGACTTTCCAGTAGGTGTTGCCGAGGGTTTTCTTGCACCCCCTGACGTGGACTGTGTCGAAGACCTCCTGGATGCTGCCTCACTCGGAACGGGTGACAGAGACTGTTCCGATGGGCGTCTTGATTGGGACTGTACCGGAACAGAGGATCGTGTTTGTTCAGATCCTCTGCGAGCCGGACCTGGGGCACTGTGTACAGACGCAATCGGCGCAATGGATTGCGCCGATGGTCGTCTGCCTGGAAGTTCTTGCCCGTGTTCGGAAGAAATTGATTGTCGAGATGGCGGTGATGAATGTGCCGCCTGGGTAACAGATTGGACTGAATCACGTCTTTCTGGCACTTGCGCTGGAACAGACTCCAGTAATTGGACCGATGGTCGTCTTTCTTGCACTGGTGGAAGGGAAGATTGGGTCGAATCTCGTCTCTGTTCCGACTCTGATGGAGCACGTGCAGGTTGTTTTAATGATGAACGTATTCGCTTTGGCTCGGTGGGGCCTGATGTACGCCCTTCATCGCCTATTGAATCCGTTGATTTCATGGATGATCGTTGAGGTACCGTTGGAACTGTCGATTGATTTACTGGCTGAGCTGGAGCTTGTTCAGAGCCCACAGATTGTACAGATGACCTTCTATCTAAGGACGAGGCTGACGGTGACCCATCACTTGCGGACTGCTGACGTTCTATCTTAACCTCTACAAATTCGACGCGACGTTCTTGACCAAGCTTTGGAGTGGCTGGTGTAGGTTTCAAAATAGGATCGAGTATTGGTAACTCGCCTGTAGGTTCCATGTCGACGGATATTGCATCCACTAGCTTAGAAACGCTTGAAACTATTGGAATTTAAAAACAATATTTAACGAAATTATTACAGTGCATTTTAAGTCGACTTCAAAGTTTTGCTTACGCTGTCGTAGGCTTGGAGCAGGGGATGCCACCGGAGCTTCCTTTGGTTCCTCCTGATCATGGGCATGGCTTATGAGCATCTTGGTTTTGAATTTAGCATAAGCCACGCGGGTCGCTGGTGTGAGTTCAATCAATTTTGGATTATATTCAGCCAGGCTGAGAGACAAAATAACATTACATAAGTACAATTCATTAGTAAACAATAAAATAATTATTTACATTGTCGGATCCATTGAAAATAACGCCTTGTTTTCTTCCTCAACCCGCTTCCGGCGAATACTCTTCCGTTTCAACGATGTTTGCTTTGACCCAATATGATCTGCCTGGAAAGACACGCTTCGAACAACCGCATTCCAATCCTTGGGCTCCTTCCTTCCACCGATCGCTTGGGCAATTCGAGCAAAAACATCCATAGGGTTCCCAGAAGCCAACATAACAGCTTCTCGAACAGCATTTTCCACGACGCCGATCTGGAAGTCTTTCATCAACCGCCGTTCCATCACTTTTCCCTTTCGACCCGACACAAGCTGATCCTGTTGCTGGAGTGTGGGTGTTCGCATTCCGTTCAATTTCAAAATATCCACTAATTCGAAACGAAAAGAAGAAATATCTTGTCGAATTTCGTTCACATCATCTTCTGAAATCCCGGCTTCTTCCTGCTTCCGTGTTTCTTCAGCACTCACGTAGCGTCGTACCAGAAGCCGTGTAATATGCATATAGCGGTCCATGGCGTCACGTCTCTGTTAAATTCAGAGGAATTTTAAGACACAAAAATTGGATAAAACCTCTCCGGTAATATTAAAAATTTTACCTTCACTGTTGATTTTCGTTCTAATTTCTTTCTGCAACCCGAAAAACATGATTTTATTGTTGGTATGATGTTGAATGGAGCCGGAACCGTAGCTCCGTCTTCGAAATAACTTATCCACAATTTACTCCGTGCAAACTTCCATTCCGAATCACTTCGTTCCTATTTGGTAAGATGACATATAGTTTGAAGAACGCGTTCATGTTTTGCAAGTCTTAAGGTGGTTCTTTTGGCTTAATGTTATGTTGTGGTCAAAACACGTATTCGAACTAAAACGCTCCATTCCTTAATATACATCGGTATGACCCACGAACTACCTCTCTGGAGAGCTAACGGCCCTGGATATTCACATTGGTTGTTTAAAATTCCGCATAATTTTCTCAGTTACATGTTGAATTTAAATTCTTAAGACCTTGCTATTGTTTATATACTTTGTGCTATTTTTGTGCAACAAAATTTTAATGTCTAATGTGCAATTAAGTTTAATTTGGAATACAGAGTAGTCCATGTGATTAGTTTTCCAATGAGGTAGTGCACGGGTTATACCAATGTATATGCAGTAAGCGAGCGTTTTAGTTCGAAGACGGATTTTGACCATTAGATAATCTAATGTCTAAAAACCTGCCTTAAAGTTAGATTTTGTTGAAATAAATATTTTAAATAAGAAAACTGACCGATATAATTTGGTAAGATGTGGACATCATGGCAATTAACATGTTCAGGAGCACAATAATATTGATGAGCGAGTAGGAGCCAAACATGAGCAGCGCCCAGAAGCGTGTGAAACCCTTGATTCCTTCCAATTCAAAAGCTTCCAGTTCCACGAGTCCAAAACTCGCCCAAAATAAAGATTGTGATGTCTCAAACAAGCTAAGTGGATAGTGAATATATTTTGTAATTGATTTTAATAGCTACTAAATATATAAAATATTCAGTTTATGCTTGCATTTCACTGTCAGAACAGTGGAACTATTAGAACTTACTTCGCAAATCTTCGCCAGATAAAACATGAATCTCCGTTCTCATGATTGGGTAGGCCTCCGGGTAGGGAATAACACTGTTTTCTTTCCAATTCGGCATAGTACCATAATAGCTGATTTAATCCTGATTGACCCAAATCAACAGTTTAATTATTTCTAAAAGACATAAATGGCTGAACTGATTGGGAATCCTTGAGAGTTGTGAGTTACCACAGCCGAATGCGAAGAGAACGAGAGAATAGATAAAGAAGAATTTCAGAATGTCGATAATCATACGGCCTAATGAGATTTGAATTGGACCCAGATGTGGATTTACGCTGAAAATGTGGACCAGCTTTAGAAAGCTAAACAAATAAATAAGTAATATGAAACGAATGTGACATGATTGCTTCATATTAGTTGATGATTCTCTGTAAACATACAAAAAGTTACCTGAAAATCATACCAGCACCAAACATTCCTTCAGAGAGGAGCATCGGATCCAAAACGCTCCAGTGCTCGCGTGGATAGTATGGATCATGACCGCTCTTTAGTTCGGCCTTTTGGAAAATGTAAAAAAAATTAGCAAAACGCTACGATTACACTGAAACATATTTTAATATTTAAACTGCCATTACCATAACCAGGTAGACAGCAGTGGCACGAAGTGAAAACCAAGAAACGTAGCAAGCATTGGAAATGAAGTCGATGACGTTCCAGAGATCACTCGTGTAGGAGATTACACCTTGACTATATAATTCCTTAATTTCTGTCCAAACCCAGGCTAACAACATGCAAAATTCCGGAATAAGATTAGGTATTTGTAAAAAAAAAATGTACCTAGATACAGTTAAGTACAAAAAATTCATTTTTACCTAAAATATAAATAATGATCATAGACTCGACAAAACCCGGGAGTGCACCGCGCTCCTTCCTGGACCAATCCTCGAGCCAAAGCTGAATTGCTTCAATCTCAAACGTCTCTCCAACTAATTTGAATAGCTCATATTCAAAGCGCTGAGAGGCTGCAGCTAAAAGAGCTGATTAGAGAGATTTATTAAAAATTATTTTGCGCATTGTTTATGCAGTTTTCATAGTGGCTTAAATGCGGAATTACTTAGGAAAAACATGTAGGATGAGGAATGTGTAATGAACTTGACAAAGGGTTTTCGCATGAATTTTCCCGTGGATGAATTCGGAAAAAGCATGTAGCAGAAGGAGAATATAGGAAATCCTAGGCCATACTTGAGTACTTCTTTCATCTATTTAAATCAAAATATTAAATGCATAGAAAAACGTGTTAAAATATACAAAAATTGCATATTTCGAATTTCGATTTAGAACTGTACTTCACCTGGGAAAATACTGGTTTTCGTCTAAAGCCTGGAAGGCCTTCGTACCACATTGAAGCCAAGAGTTGTTGAACGGACGGATGCGCAACAAACTATATAAAAATAATATTGATTTGTTAGTGCTCATTTTAAGCATATTTTTGGTTTCACATTTTTCCTAAATATAAATCACCAACCTTTTTTTGTTTGTACTTGATAGCCAGACGGAGGCGCGAGAGGGACTGCTTCTCGCCCGGTGACCATCCTTCCGCTTCAGTGTCATCAACTCCTGCCTGATGATTCAGAAGCGTTTGTAGCTCCACCGACGTTCGTGCATGACCCAGGAGCGTCGTCGTAAATTCCTGGCATTGGGCTCGAAGTTCCTGAAATAAATTGGTTCGATATTGTAAACAAATTGGTCAGGGACTAAAAGGAGGTAAATACTTTGCCGTAGTTTTTCATACATTATAATCAGCACTAAACTCGGCTTCTGCCCTTGCAAGCCGCCGTAATTCCCAAGATAACTCAAAGGCAGTGAGAAATGGATCCGGGGCTGAGAGGCATATTAGCGATGGACTGGCTAAAGCCCGGTACGCGTTAATTCTCGACCTTTGGTAATGAAATTAATTTGCAATAAGTTAATTTAAACTAGCTAGGTACTGTGAAATAATTCATTTATGCTTTCATAGTCAGAATAATCTCCAACCTGGAATAACGCAATGAATCTTCCTGAGATGCAGAGAGGCATATGTCACATCCGCACTTGACATGATGTGGGAGTGGAAGCGTCGCACCTCGATCCAATAAAATTTTCAAAATTTCATAATTATTCTTATGAGCTGCGAGGATTAGCGGTGTGATGTCTGGGGTGAAAGTGGCCGTGTCTCGTTCTGCCGCTTCCCAACTCTAATATCACGGCAAGATGACAACATAAATATCGACTTTGTGTGACAGAGCTTATAACTTGACAGAGCCATAAGTAGGTCGACGGATTCGAGACATAATTTGATTAACGTATACATATGAATAGAAAATACAATGAAACCCGTGAGACGAATATAGGCCATGACAAGTCGGTTCAGTTATTTCAGGCCAGTGTCCAACTTACATAAGGTGTTCCAGCAGTATGATTCTGCTCTTCCCATTCCAGAAGGATTTCTACGGCTTCCACATACTCTTCCTTGATAGCGTGCAAAAGTCCGTCCTACAAAACAGACATTCTGTAGCAACTACATATAAAATTTGGGCAACATTAGCCATATGAAAATAAATAATGCAATTCTAGGTAAGTATAATTATGAATTCTGAACATTTCACAATTTCGACATTTCGGTGCGCCTAATAAACCGGATAAAATGCGTAACATTAATCACATTTTCGATTTAAAAATGCAGAATTAAAAGGATTTGAAAACTCTTAGTCGACACATTTGAAAACATACTAGGTAATAATTGTATGAGCAAGTGTGCAAATCTTATGTCTTACTTTGACCAGGACATTTTGGCTAATGAGGAGCTGAATGAGCTGGTAATTTTCATTCTCGATGGCCATGGTCAAGGCGGAGCGTCCCAATGGGTCAACGCAGTCAATTGAGAAGTTGTCATCTTCACCGCCCCTTGCTTCCAGCAACCTGATTCATAGATTCAATGTACGCCAAGTATATAAATTTAATGTCTATCAACCTGCCTATTACCTGACCCTGAAAATTCTCCAGTCTGATTTTGAATAATTAATCATTAGCGTGCAGAGGTTTTTAATTTAATAAATATTACCTTTTGATTGATGCCACATCTCCTCGTTCGACCAGAAGTAGAAATCGTTTTTCAAGCGGTGAAAGACCTCCAGCAGCGGCCCCGGTATCTTTGTAGCCTGGTCCCCAATGCTCATCTTCATCATCCACCCCTGCACCTATCAAACTTTGACGACTTCCTCGTTTCTTCTTCATTCTGGTCAATCCAGAAGTCTCATTCGAACTGAGACTTTTGGCAAATGTCCGATATTCAATGACTGTACTAAATAGGTGCGTGGCTATGGCTCACTTCTATGTAAATATCTATATGTGGTAGTAATGCTTGAAACCAGATAATTGGATCAAATTAGAGAAGCCAAAAAGGAAATTTGATCAAGGAATCCTTGCAAAAAATACATCTACCTAAACAATTCAACGCCTTTACTAATACACCGATGTAGTATGCCAATGGAGTATTAACCACCATATGACCCATGACAGTGCACAGTCAATCACGATTCATTTTAATTTTAAGGGGAATTTCTACTTCTGTCAATTACAAACTAGGTTTCGAAATGACGGGAGAAGCATCATTATCTCTTGTTATTAAGACAGCAGTTCGGAACCAGATGATGGAGGCCGAAATATTGGCACAGCCATGAGAGATGGGCCTGTATTGAGTGTGACTAAAGTTGATTAAATTAGCAATACTATAAAGTTTGGTCCGAATATTCAAGTATTTGAACATTTTCAAAAAAAAAAATGTTTGCTTCCAACTCAACGCGTATCAACTGTTTTAACGCACTACAGTGGAAGCATGAGTAAAGGACTGTATATAATATATATGTCTAGTTTAATATAGAATACATTAGTCACCGTATATTACAAAAAATCTACGCCATATTTATCTATTCCTTGTAGCGAGGATTCTTATAATACCGAACGCGTTGAAGAACTAATAAATAGGCTCCTCAAGCGTTCACCCCTCGCAGCTTCAAATTAGGGCTCAACTAGACAAGGTTTTCTAGAATTTACATTACAGCTACTGCAGCAGAAATAATTGACAAATTTATCAGACCTAATTCAAGAATCTTGCTGCCTGGTGCTAAACCCAGTGAGCGCTCAAGGACTTCAATGGCACAATTATCGAGCATATTGGAGGCCCAGCACAAAGGCGCACGAAGCAATTAAAAATGACTTTGAGTCTGATCTCGAGTATATATAGTAATAATATCTGGAAATCCGTCTTTTTCGAATTATGTGATGTATTAACTAAATTCAATTAATCCTAATTTCTATGGGCTCATCTTCTAATAATTGAATTTCTTCACGGATCAGTTCATCTTCATCTATGTATTCCGCATACCTCATACGCATACGTTTCTTTAATCAGTCATAGTGTAGCGGTTTCCACATTCACTATGAATTCCTATTACACATGATTACACTACTTCCATATTCATTACAATTAGAATGTGAATCCACGCACTTGAATCACTTCAAATTTATCTTCTTTTATAAAGCTATCCCTGTTCGTTCTTTGAATTACAAAATTCAGTAGGAATCACAGTTGAGCGTAGCTTACACTTTGTTCAGCAAAATGGTTTATATTCAATTTATTGGGTCGGAATGACTCTTGTTAGTAGGAACCCATCTTAATCTTGTTCGAATGAACTATAAAGCGACTTCAGTAGTCAGTCCTGAATATTTAGTCACGATTTACGGTGAACTTGAAGCTAGTGATTAAAAAGGACTTTTATTTGCACATAGCTAAATCCCATGCATGCAAACCTGGTGCACACAAATCAAAATTATTTTCTTCTAGGTATACCTATTTATGCGTGGAAATTGGAAATGATTCAACGAAGGTAGATGATAAAGCCAAGACTTTTTCGAAATACTATATAAATACATTTATTTGAGAATCGAAACCCTTAATATGGAGTCAACAATTAGAAAAGTCGTTATAGTTATTTCAATCTAGAAAACACGTTATAGTTTATCCAAGAGTCCAGAAAGAAGTAATACACTCAGGGGCCATGACTGGAGCTGGAACTGGGTTTGGTGGAGGGACTGCGTAATATGCTGACCAGAATTGTTGGCATCTAGTATCTAAAATAATAGACGACAATAAATTAGTTTTAAGTCAGAAATAATATCCTGCCTTGGTACCTGTTACAATTGTAATATGATAGGTACTATTTGATGCACTTCGCATTTAACTTACAAGCACCGGTGAAACATCCGGCTGGCATTAATCCCACTGTACCGACCGCCGCAGATGCTGCGTTTCTAAACCCATTATTGCATTTGGTATCCAAAACTAAAATAGAGATGATTGGATTAATAACCAGCTAGGTAAATCTTGTTCCGTTCTGAAATAAACTTACTTCCTCGTGTCTCAGGCCTGCTCTCAATGAAGACTGCACATAAGGCAAGGATAGCGATCACAGATACAATCTTAGACATATTTAGGCAAAATATTTAGCTGAACAAGCTTAAGTGGAATAATAGTCTAATTGAATAGTGAAGTTGAAAGTGAATTAATTGGAAGTATTTTTTGTGCATTTATACTCCTCAACATCCGTTTTTGCACCCCTGATGAAAACAATGTACACGCAAGCAAACGTTTAGTCTATTCCAATCAGCATATTTCTTTCAATGAAAGCATACCTAGGTCTGACGGCATCAATAATCGAAATCCGTTGCAATTTTTCGGAACACGGATTCTTGTGGTTTGGGATCTAGACGGAGACAGCTGCTGTAGACTTTATGTCAATGGCACAAGCCAAACTTTGTTGAAAATACATATTAGAGGTATTGAACTGATTTGCGGTTTCTGGAGCAGGTGGAAGTATATCCTTATTAACTTACTGCGTCATTTAGAGGGAGTTTGCACACATATTACATAATTCCAAGAAAATTATGACGTTTGGTGGACACACTACATACTATGATTTTACTCTGATGGATATAAGTGATACAATGAGAAAGGAATTCATATTCAGATTTGTTCGGTTTACACGGATAACAGGTTGGTAAACGGATGTTGAAAGGTATAAATATACAAAGATACTTCCAATTAATTCACTTTCAACTTCACTATTCAATTAGAATATTATTCCGCTTAAGCTTTGTTAGCTCTGCCAAGTAATTTGCCTAAATATGTCGAAAATTGTATCTGTGATCGCTATCTTTGCCTTGTGTGCAGTATTCATTGAGATTGAGAGCAGACCTGAGACTCGAGGAAGTAAGTTCATTTTAGAATTACGGAACGGACCAGGATTTAGTTGCATATTAATTTAATAATTTCTATTTTAGTTTTGGATACCAAATGCAATAACGGATTCAGAAACGCTGCATCTGCGGCGGTCGGTACAGTAGGATTAATGCCAGCCGGATGTTTCACCGGGGCTTGTAAGTTTTATGCGAACAATATCGACTATTAATACCTATTAATATCAAGCCAAGCTTTCATTTCTAACTTAAAAATAATTATTTATCGTCTATTATTTTAGATACCAGATGTCAACAATTCTGGTCAGCTTATTATGCAGTCCCCCCACCAAATCCAGTTCCTGCACCGGTCATGGCACCTGAGTGTATAACTTCTTTCTGGACTCTTGGATAAACTATACGTATTTTCTAGATTAAAATAACTATAAACTTTTCTACTTGTTAGTTCTATAATAACTTTTTGATTCACGAATAAATGGTTCAAATACCAAATCGAAAAAATTCTTGACCCTGTTTGTGAACATTTGACAACCTTTACAGAATGCTCATTGAACTTCATTTTAATCAGTCGGAATGGGGTATGGAGTAAAATTTATTTTAACGCTATCTAAATTCTTGTGGTTTAGTACTCAACCCTGCTAGATAAATATCACTTTGTAGCAGCAATGTTTCCAAGAACTCCGCTAACGCATTCCCTCCGATGTCCATAACCAATTCGATCTTTCTCGACACTTTTTATATAAATAGAAAAGTATCCCAAAAATGCGGTATAGGTTTGAGCCAATATATTTTTGAATTTAATAAAACCCGTGTCACCAATGAAATAAGATTGTAATATATATTTGAATAAATGCCTATAGTCTAACTTCAAGAATTTTTATGGTTAATCAAGTTGGACATTTAAGAATTCTTATTATTCTATAACTTTTAGAGAAAACATTTGAATTTGCATATTTCGAATCTTACAAGAAGTGAAACTTGAAGAAAAATTGAGTGTCAAAGATGTGATGCATGATGTGTTACCACACAGTGATTGGTCTGAAGACAAGCTTACTTAGCAATGTTCAGTCTGACCTCGACCCAACTAATGCACCCCCCAACACTAACTTTTCCATCCGTGTTGATATCCGCTTCTTGAACGAATTGCTCGTAAGTCATTTCCATTTCCTTGACCAATTCCGGGTCATGCAGAGTCATGACTTCCAAAAGTTGCTCAAATTCGACTTCGTTGATGAAACGATTCTTATTTTTATCCGAACTGTTGACCAAGAACCGGACAAAGACCTCATTCCTGCCCAAGGACCTGGTGAGGTCTTGAAAAGCTTCCACAGGGATTCGTCCGTGGTACTTAATGTTGATCCCAGAACTCCTTGTAACACGCCACTTGGTCGGGACGTCGTTGCTTGTTCATAATCTCCAGAACTTGTTTTATCTGACGGGGGACACGGAGTCATCCAGGTTATGTCTGTACGTAGGTAATTTCCTCATATGCCTTCGCCAATTGCCGCAATTTCAGCTTCACTGTAGCGGTACGACGCAACTTTGAAGTCCGACATTTTAAGCAGAAATCTGTTCTTGCGATTTGTAACTCCAAATTACTTCAAGGAAATGTTAACTTCTGTAAATTGCAAAACCCAGATTTTGAATTACTTTGAATTTTGTCTTACTCAACAAAGTATATAAACCGTAACATATTTAAAATATATTATTAGAACCACTTGCGCTCTAATTCTAAGATCAGTTCGATAATTTTTAGATTAATAAATATAACTGACCCGTGTCGTATTTGTACTTACCGACTTTGGAGTATACTAACTGTGACTACCTTCTTCCTGAACACAATTTTTACGAAAGAACCTGGTTGTGTTTGTACGAACGTGTTGCGGAAGATAAACTCATGTTAACACTGTCAAATCAGAAACCAAATATTTATAAGAAATATAAATCACTGCAATTAATTACTAGATCAGTGCCGAGTCACTCGAATGGCCTCACTCAGTGATAGAGGGAAAACGGGTGTCTGAGAATGTCTGATA
>JAQFYT010002835.1:0-11960 GCA_034694925.1 Ceratophysella denticulata
AGAATATTCCTAGCAGCGTCATATCAGTGGGCAAGCACGCCCTTCCTTTGTAATAATATAGTACCTATATTTATTTAGCTTATTGAAGATACATATATGTACATTTACAAGTATCGGGTTGTGCAGAATTCTGTATACTCAATAAGGATTTCAATCTGAATTCTGCAAAATAAATTGAATGACTTAGCTGTTAAGTAAGAATCACATTTAAGATTATTTTCCTAATGCTAAATCCGAATTGAGTCCCACGTTAGCTGTTTTAAATACAGGCATCGAGGAGTTGGCAGTTTGTGCTGACGGCATGGGACGGACCGCATATGGCATGGCGATGTACGTACGTACCAGTACTGATACAGGTCAAAGGGGACCATTGGATTCTGTAAGGGTAATTATACTGAATATACTGACAATGAACAACTTGCCATTATTGAGTACGGTTTTTGGTGCTGGCATTGCCCGGTTGTAGTTAAGTACAATTACTGTATGTACATTCATTTCACGACAGCATGAGGTACCAAATTACGAAGGCTGTTACGCAAGCATTGCTTAGCAATGGTTGGGCCGGCTAGTTATTAATATTTTCGAGGCAAAGCTCCTAAAACTTCCTTCAATCATAATTACAGGCCATTTTTAAGAGCGGGCGTTTGTAAGGGTTATTATGTGAAAAGCGTATCCATTTTGTCTTTGAGTTGACGGATGATTCGAGATTTGGTTTTGGGACGGAAAGAGTGAGGTAATTGAATTTGTGTCTGAGTTGTGCTGAAGTGAAGTGAAATTGGTGGGCTGTTCGTTTTGGTTTGGAATTCTGGGCATGAGGCCATGATCTGAATGGAATGGATTGAGTGGGGCTGGAGAGGGGACTGGTGACTGGGGAGGGAAATATGCTCATCATTTTGATTCAGCCCAAATTAGATTTGGACTCCGAGCGGAGGAGGAGGGAGTCACTCAGAATGCTTATACCGCCGTTCCCAGGCCTCTTATTTACTTCCCAGCTACTTTCCCCATTCCGAGCACAGAACGAGGACTTTTCCAGCGCTTTCCTTCCACGCCCACCACCACTACTCTCTCCCATGCGAGATTCGAGGTATCTGGATCTATTGGCTTTTTCCGAGTCGACTTCAATCACAGCTCCCACTAACAACATTTCCAGTTTTCTTCTATTCCGCTCATATGCCATCTCATCAACCCCGTTTATACCATCTTTCCCTGCAATGGCTCCGGAAGATCCACATATTCTTCTAATCCTCCATCTAATAACCTCAAGAGAAGGTTCCGTTCATTTAACAAGCTATTCTTTAATGCAAAACACAAACTTCACGAGCAATGCTTAGCTTATAGATCATAGACACAACAGTCTAGTACATGGGAATACGATAAAATGCATCGCTAGTTTGTTTTATGTTTGATTAACAGTAATTCTTTGCAGTTCGACACCGCTATAATGTAAGTCAATCATGAACTGCTCACGAAATGATTCAAACAGAGAATTGGTTCAATTGAATGTAAAGAGATTGGTAAGCTTGTAAGATTGGGATTGTTGGAATGAAGCTAAGAAAATTAAGAAACCCGTTTCTTTGTAAAGACATATGTTGTGCACGATCGACCCGTGGAAATTTAAAATATAATTGTTATCTCACGCAGTGACTACTAGCAATGATTGTAATATTTCAGAATCGGAAAAACGGAATGTGTGAGTATATAAAACTACATACGGATAAATGAGAATTCCCAACAATAGGGCACATGACCAGCACGTCAGTTCTCAGGTCTCAGCCTCAACACGTGTTATCCATATTGACCCGCACCTATTCCCAGGTTCTATGAAATATGAAATATACGAACCCGATCCTCCGAACAATGCAATATCATCATCCCCGTCCTAATACATATACGTGAGTTATTGAGTTGTGAGGTTCCTAGGCGCTCCGCCCAGCTACGGAGAAAGCTCTCGTAACTGATTCAATTAGCGACATCAAGCGTCTCTCTCAAGTCTAACAAAACATACAAAATGGTCCTATTAAACTCATCAAGTTCACAAAACGGGCACAAATTAGGAGGTACATTTACAACTCTCGGCTCTGGGAAGAAAATTAGACCTCGAAAAAAAGTGTCTTAATTGGTGACAGAAGGTTCATCAAATCACTTCAGCTTACTATACCAGCTAGCGCGATGCCACAGTGAATCACTGCTAATGATCACTCTAGACTATTTAATGCATTTGAAGGTTTATGTCGTAGTTTGTTAAAAATGAATTTCGGTCTAGAAGTGGAATACACATATAAAGCATCAACGTGCAAATTTCATCATAAGCTCTGTGCTTTAAATGTCAGGTCTTGATTTTGACATATGCTGTTTGTACATATATACAAATTAATTGCACACAGTCTTACGCAAAATCCTTAGTACAAGTAAATAGCATAGAATTTTAATTTTACTTAAACCTAGTGTTTGAAGGTACATGAATCATGTGGCTGCATAATAATGAGCAGTTTATGTATATTGAGGAAATCAAAAATATTAAGTTGACGTATTAGATAGCAGATTCTGCAAACCTGGAAACTCAAAAGAAACTTACGTCGATACATATTGAATTGAGTAATAATCACAGACAGAGTTAAGTTCATGGAGAAAAATAGTCTCCTCGGATTCATCACATGAATGTACAAAGCACAAAACCACAGCCATGAATAAGGAAAAACAACTTAAGATTTGGATTATGTATCCAGAGACCATTACTAAGACGCAGATATACTTCTGCCAGAATCTAAATCATAATCTGCTTCAAACCGATAATTCTAACATAGTGAAAACCAGAAGTTGCCCATTCAAAAAAAACCGGAATGAACACAAGAACACAAGAATTAAATAAGAAACAACAACATCAAAATAACTTATTTAAGCAACTCGGTACACTGAAGAGGATGGGCTTTTGTAGGCTTCGTGTTCGAATTCGTCGTCATCTGCTCGTTGGTAGCGAATTTGCTGATGGGCAATCAGAGCGGATGCAATGGCTCTTCGCTTCACCACTAGCACACCCAGTATTGAGAGTCCAATCACGGTTAGCATGACACTGCAGAGGAGATTAAACGTTTTATGGAATTCTTCTAATTAATTAGGAAGTCGAAGCCATGGCTAATTATTAGACTTACCCAATCACGAGGACTGTGACAGTCACCGCTTGATGATAGTCGTCTTTTCGTTGTAATTCCGGATCCAGTTCATAGGCTGCACCGTTAAGTTGATGAACTCCTGTGCGACATTTCGCAAACGACTCGGTCTCCAGGCCCAACTCAACTATGGAATTTCCTTTGTGGTCCTTTGGTTCGGCACATCTGATATTCGTGACAATGTTAATTAATTTGTGAATCAACATATTTCGTAGCTAATTCTTCATTCCGATAAGGAGTAAAACCCCGGACTTACACAAGATTTAATGCAAATTCCGGATTGGAACGGGTAATCTGTTGCACGAGTACTTCGGTCATCCATTTCAGATCACAGTCACATCTGCAATATGCATATTTCAAATGAAGTAGTGTTTAACGGATGTAATTAAAAATTTGCATCTAATGTGTCCTAATGATAGATGTATAGAAATTAAGAGCAGTGTCTAGAGAAAATCTCGTTTCAGTTACGTGACTTGAAATGTATAGCAATTACAATGATTTTAACTGCACTGAAGTGCAAAACATTTACGCTATACATGTATGCATTCTGATTGTAAGAATGTATTTAGCTCAAACCGAGCATCTTATGATGAAAGGCACTTTTTTAATTGTTCACTCTGTTTAAAATACTTTGCTGGAAAATGCAAAGTTAGTTACGTCAAAATGTGTCAACCCGCACCGATATTCAAATAGTAAGCCAACAGCATTATTGGCGTAGGTAATGCCATGGAAAATGACTTTGTGTGTATATACCTGCGTCACAAGCGTCACGCAAATATTTGTCGCCAAAGTATAATATAATCCATAACATAAAGAGTTTTACATACCTGAAAGGATTATTCTGGATGTCGACTTTCTGTACCAAGACCCAGTTGGCTAGTGCTTTATCAATATGCGTCAGTCCATTGTCGTTAAGATAAATCTGCAAAGAGAAGAATGGTCGTATAAATAAATATTTAAACATAGATTAATATTTCCTACTGTACCAATAGATTCAGGTGTAAAGTTATAAACGGAGAATCAAATATTATTTTTTTTACCCATATGCATCCATGTTCTGAATATCGACATATGTATTTATGTTAATTACCTCTTTGACTGGCCACTCGTCTGGATTTTCAGCTATTTCGTAGAACGCAGCATTATTAATTCGATTCAAATTAGGATTGTGATGGCAATAGAATCTCGTCAAGTTTTTCATTGAACCAAATGCTCTTGCCTCAATCAACCGCAAGGTATCCATATTGCTAATGCTAAGGTCTTCAACCGTAATCAAACCCTGTGTTCGTTTAATAAACAATTGATTAATAATATTAGCATTATGATTGCTTTATTGACAATGACAATATAGCGTATGTCCGCGTATTTTATTTACAGCAAATGATTCTTCATCAAAGCTTTCGAATTTATTGTTGTCAAGTGTCAAGACTTTCAATTTATGCGTGTTCAGGATTTCCTTTGGAACTTCAGTGAATTTGTTTCCTGACAGGTCCAGGGACTCCAGATCCAAGAAATTATGGATCATACCGGTAGGAATCAATGAAATCTGGGTGTACGCCAAGTTGAGGTACTAAACAGGAATTATCAAAATTATTACAGATATAAGTAATGCATCTGATAAATTATTGGTAGTATCGACAAGGCTAAATGAATTTACCTTTAAATTCATGAGCTGAGCAATGGACATTGAAGTAGACCCAGCCAGTATTCGAAGCGGGTTATAGCTCAAATCCAAAGAATTTAGGGATGGTAAGTGGTCGAATAAATCCTGTTCTACACTGTGGATATTCAAAATAATTACATATTTATTACAGGTTATTGAAATAAGAGATTATGAGTTTCATGCATTATTCATAATTTAAACTAATACGTATTTCGGCAATGAACGAAAGAAACCCTGTTGGATCATATCTGCAAACTGCTTAAGCAAGCAGGAATAACAAAGAATATGTATTTCAAATTCAGCTGCGGTTTCATTGATACATCCAGGAAAACCAAGGTGAAGGATTCCGTGGTAATCAATGATTTATTACTCCTATAATTTTTGCAGTCAACAATTATCCTGTCATCACTAAATTCGGAATGTAGAATATAAACTATCTGCGAATATTTATTTCAATGGAACATTTTGACGCGAAACGATATTAGATAATATTTTAGGCATTACAAATAAATTGACATATTTCCGAGTATTCAGCGTGTACTGAGTTAAGTGTTCTAATTGTAAGAACGTGGCGCTCTAAGCAGTTGCAGTATCTAATTTTTCATCAAACAGTAAAAATGATTTTAAAACTTTGACCAGGTACCTAGTAATTAAATAGGTTTTTAACGGCATTGAAATGCATACAAGCTCATATTCATGCTTATGGATAGGTGCTTACGTGTGAATGCTGTTTGAAGACAAATTCAAGTGTACCAATCCAATGGGTTGATATTCACTCTCGTTCCATTTTCCGCCAAAGACATATTCTGGCAAATCCTTTGCTGTAAATTCATTTTGACTCAAATCCAACGATTGCAAAAAGTCCAACTCCTTAAAGGCATAATTTTCAATTTTGTGCAGTCGGTTATTTCGAAAAGAAAGGCTCACAATCTTGAGTGCTGGGAAAATCGGAATTTCTTCCAAATAATTGGCATCAAATCTCACATCCAACTCGAGATCGGAAATATTTTGTTTCTCAATAGTTTCTTGCCAATCATCTGGACTGAACAGCGTCTTCAGGTTTATCTCACTGCACTGTATCAGATATGGCTCAATATTGTCACAAAAACACCCTGTATCTCCACCGCAGATATTCAAGCCCTGAACCGAAGACTCTAGAAGAACAGAGGAAACGACGGCTAGGAGCAGAAGATACAGCTTCATTGTTGGATCCTTAAAAATTGTCAAAATACTAGAATTAGGGCAAATTGCAAGCATTCGAATGCCATAGCTGTTATTTCAGCAAAGCTTAGCCTACGTTGTTCGCGGCATATTATCACGAACACGCAGCCTATTTCGAATAATTTGATACCTCATATGTATTACTTGTTCTTGTTAAACCAACGTTCTGCTTTCAAGAGCACCATGTTATTACGGTTTAACTAGGTCACTTATCGTCTACTAAATATTTGGCGAGGTGGAAGCTATTTAGCTGAATTTTTATTGGTGTAGCAATGTATATTACTACCTATTAAAAATTCCATCTGGAATCGGCATACCTATCTAATGGATTATGAAAGGAATAATTAACCCCTGTAGGAAGTATTCTTTAAAACAATCAACTTTCACTTTAGACATCAGGCTATTTGGGTAGTAAATATATTCAAAACGTCCTGTTTCAATATCAGTACCTAATTCCTATTTCCACTCAAGGAATATAGCTGAATTAAAATAATTTAAACGGTACAGGGACAAAGATCCTTAACGCTGCGTCGTCACAAGACAAACGTAGGATATTATGCAAGTCATGTGTAATTACGCACTTGTTTACTATTCGCACATTCACACCTTTCGCTTGGGTGGATATGGAAATGGACCCAACCTGAAGATAAGCTCACGGAGGACCATGCACTAAACTAAAATACCTTGAATTAGCAAAGCGACAAACGTATTTATTGCTACAAAAAAACACCAGAATTTTTGAACGGTGTTCCACAATGGCACACAGCTAACTTTAACACTATAATTACAAATTGCTGCCTTGTTTAGGCTTGTAGCCAGGCCACGCTCAGACACTTTCGCACTGAACAATAGTTAATCGAGGAAGCGTTTATAACGCAGAGCTTCCTCACTAACACGCGACACTGCTAGCTGCTACTGAATTCACGCTCCCGTAGTTTCAATAAACAGCTAGACACGAGACACGGCACACGCAAGGCATCTTGCTGTTATGCATACCTGTAATAATAATCACGGAATTACGATCCGATCCAAATGCTTGATTCTGAACAAACGTACAAACAATAACAAGAGTGGAACAGGATAGGATATGCGAATGTGCACCCACTCATGCGACACAAAAATGGATCTGAAATTCGATGATTGACGAACAATGTGCACGAGAGTCCTCTGCTTGGAGTTTGGAATCTGAATAATAATAATCTTATCTATCAGTATGTATGATTTATCTGGTTATGATACGATGATGTCACTCTTCCATCACTATCACTTATCGAGCTTGTAGCAGCGTAAAAATAGAGACATATATGTATATGCGATGAAGAATAGAATTATTGGAGATTCTTCCTAGCAGGCAAGGGATTATTAAATCTCAAATAGACAAATGCTCACCAGAACACTGTCAACTGTTTATAAATCTGCACTTGTAAATTCAATGTAATATGCAAAACTTCTTCCTGAAATCACCACGAACCACACGACGCCGTATCACAAGAGCCAGATAAATTCACAATTCTTTGCACTCCGTCTGTAGTAGTGCAACTATGTATGTGGAAATAATATGTATTTGTGCGCTTACGTAATCCATTCCCAGTTACACAAGGTATTCCCAATTAGTTATTGAAGATCAAGTTCATCTTCCTAGTCATACCCTGAAGGACAGGTAAGTCCGCACAAGAATCATGGGTTATTAACACGAGAATCCACTCCTTATCTTAATCGTTATTGTAATAGAAACGTATACAGAGCGGCCTACAGCAAATGATGCTAAAGGGAAATGAGATCAGAGTAGCTCAGGTGGAGCTTCTCAACTAAAAGCATTATTTCGCTCTTTTGGCGTTGCGTTATGCAATTTTAACCTTTGAAGCCTTATAGTGCTTAGGTGTTTACAATAGAAGCAGGTGATTAAAGACAACCGAAGATACACTGCGAAACTGACTGCGGAGCTCATCCCATAATTCAAAGTTGAAAGAAAAACCTGTCCAGAGAAGTACAACCATGTACTTTAGTAGTTTTCCGACGGCGGCCCCACTATAATTTCAGTCGGGGTGGATGGAAAGAAAAGAGATTTATTGCAATTCTAAGGCTCATCCTCCATACATATTTTACATTGTTCGTATATTTATATAGGCATATATATATTAAACGCCCGCATCATATCGACTGTGGGTGTTTTTGGACAGCTCTTGATTTTTTTTTCTACAGATTTGTTTCGGCTACGGCCTAGAGCTCATAACAATAGGATTGTGGCACACTCCATATCACACAAGGTTAGGGCTTCCAATATGATTTACGTAATATGTATGTATATGTATGATGGGAGTGGGATTTTTGAGATGAGCATTATTTTTTATCTCACGGAAGTTAGTCACTCTCCATAATAGACTGAGAACTAACAGCCCAGAACATTAGGAGGACCCAGACAGATACCGAGTTAATTAGGTAAAACTACAAAGCTTCTTGATGGGATGGTACAAAATACATGCGTTCATATTGTCCGGGTATCACGCGCATTACGCAAATCTTAGTTGGTATAACTCTAATATCATTCAATTAATTCAGCACATTTGTAATTTCAAGAGTTCGATCTTGGAAGTTTACATATTTTTAATTTACGGCGTATGGTTTGGCTGCGTGACTGAATGCCAAATATGGTGCTAAATGTTTTCAATAACATTTCCGGTGATATGACGGCGTGGCAATGATACACGGTTTGAAATAGGTTGTAGCAGTAGTAAGAGGAAGATGTGATAATGATCTGCCTTTCCTGATGTGCTTAGCATTGGAGATACGTATGGATAAACAGACAAACCATATGTTTAATTGTGTAATTGTGTTGGGCCGGAAAGTCGGAGCACTTTAGCATTTGAATTTGAAACCTTCCACAATTCACTGACAGTCTGTCCATAAAGAATGTCCGCTTAGTATGCAGAATGAATTCTTCAAATCTAATAAATATAATTACACAGGAGAGAAACTAGCTGCCTTTTTATGAAAAGACATGAAAAGAGATTAGGAAACGGGTTTTTGGCATTTGGGTTGATGGAGAAGATGACGCTACTTGATGCTTCATATGATTACGAATATTTCAATTTCCATACTTGTTTTCCTTCACATTGAATTGGGATTTGCTATTGAAGATTTAATGTGTGTATAGTTCATTAGTCCTTGCTTTTCCATTTACGTAACATTTCGCATATGTGTATAATATACATCGCTTGAAGCAACTACCCGTCATACGTTTAGTTTAGCATACAAATTGACGCATTACAGAAACTCCCAATCGCATCGATCGCTGGGCAATCTAAATAAGTTAAACCGATTCTTCGGTGGGTGCCGGTGGTTTGATGTGGGTTCTGCTGACTATATGCTACATACATACCTATACATACCTTTATTTGTGATTTCATCAAATCACTTTGATCTTATAAATTATTTAGGTACATATCTCTCACCCTCACCAGTCGATTTGCCTTGACGCCTCGTACATTGCCGGCAACGCCACCCTTAATGTATAGAATGATTGAAATGAAAAGCCAAGCCGTTTTGTTATAAACTTATTGATACAATGATTTACATGTATGTAAAAGTACAATTACAATTAAATCGTTTGAAAATGAGAACAACATTGGACTATTCAACACTACCTATTCAATATTTTCGCATTCCGCAATTACGTGTGTTTGTTCGTAAAACAAACATCCTTTGCACGGTTGAGTAGGCCTAAAATTCCTTGCTTTCAATAAAGCTTAACTACCCTTTGGGAACCTGACATAACCATAGTTATAGGACTATAAATATGCGGTGGCTCCTGGTAGAGCAAGAGTAAAGAGCGCACATAACATATAGTTTACTTTACTTACCTTATTTCAACCCTTATTATTCAGGCTTCCAATAATGGTTGAAATTCCGGAAAAGGTTTGTTCCCAACTTGCTAAAAGATCGCCCCGTATTTTTGCTGTTCCTCCGCTTAGCTGTGTACAGTACTGCAGCGTCTCTCGCAGAATTGGAATTGGGAGCAAGCGGTCTGACGTTTCATACAGAAATAACTGATACTGCAATCACTTGTTTAAAGGCCACTAATAAAACCACCAATAAAAGCAGAGCGAATGCAGAGTCCAAGATAACAAAAATCCTTTAAAACTCGCTATCAATATAGATATGGTTCTATCGGCTAGCAAGTTAGCAAAACACAATTGAAAGCGGATAGACAACCGGAGCAGGGATTCAAAAAACTGAAATCGACCATGGAGCCATTGGATACTGAGTACATGTATTACATTATTCTGAAGTCTAATTTCGCAATTGAAACAGGCCGGATTGATAAAAGAATGAATCGCTTTCCTGCGTATGTATTAAATACGTGGATTCATATCTAATAATTTACCTTCGCGATAAGGTGTTCACATACACACACACGGCATCGAAAGTGCTAAAATTCGTCGCTTGTTTTGTTTCACTTATCTGTATGCAATATTTAATCAGCTTTCTCACTCTCACCGCTATTCTACTACTTATCCTACTTATCAACTACAGAATTGGTCCACAGAGCGGATATTACACATTCGAAGTTGGAATTCGATTCATGAGCTCAGCATCAGTCGAAATTTGATTCTAGCATTGAACCCTGATATGAGTTAAGGCTGATGAATCAGAGACTTTTAGGAAATAAACAATCATATTATTATTGTTCCCATTCTCTCTGGAAATTAATGACAAATAGTTATACTCTTCCTAATCTTGTCAGAATTGACATAAATTAGTAACAGTACTGATTAATGAAGTAAAATACTTCAAAACGGAAGCCTAAGAAGATATTACGAGATGAGGAAGGGATACAAATACAGGACGTATTGTATAAAGCTGAATATAACGCCAATAATGTCGCATCAACATTGAGTTGGGTTATTTACGGTCAAGCTATGTTGCGCATATTATAAGTTGACATTAAGAAACTTTCGCATCTTTTCCTTACGTTGACCGAATTGAACTATACTGTGTTTCTATTTGCTATTTCAGTGTTTCTACAGAAGTACTAGTACACTACATACAATTAACATTACATCCATTGCTTGCTTGTTCCATTGTTCTTCCATTGTTATACCAAAAGGTGGGCTCACAAATGAACACTATTCATCTCATCAGATACATAACAACGAAGTCTATAGACTTGTTATTTGTCAAACAAGACACATAAAGCGTCATTATGATTATGAGTAAACTAATCACACAAAGAGTAAAATAATTTTTTCTTGGAACTACTGTACTTACTTTGATGAGTTTTAACTTTCAAAATGACTGGACAATTTTATTGTAATACGTAAGTAATACGAGTGATTGGAAATAGTGCAGCATAATTCCGACCCGAGATCTAGGTATGTATCTATCCAAACGGAATTACAAGTTTGCCTAATTCTAATTCGTGTTCCCATATGTACAAAATCAAATCACGGGAAAATGTTTAACCCTTCTAGGCGCTTATCAAATTACTGCTAGCATGATCACGGGATCGAACAACTTTAAAGCTTCAAATATAATTTATTATGTTGGTAGGTATTGCATATGTGCTAAGAATATAAACCCAAGTTTGAAAAAAAAATTCAAACCGGCGGAAAAATTATGTTACAAACTTTAGATACCAACGTGAATTCATTATAAGGTATTTAGTTGAACGGTTATTAAACAGAAAAGCTTATGTTCTCGGGTCTACTCTACCTCGTCCCCACTTTTCTCATTAATTCCTTCAACTTCACCCAGGAGTTGTTGTAGTAAATCATAAACAGGTTCAAAGGCTTTGCTGTAACCCGATTTTGTAAGGTGGAGATAATCCCACATATCGTGGTGGCTGATTGTTCCTGCAAAATATAAAAAAACATGTATATTTCAATATAGACAAAGGTGACAGCTAAAGA
>JAQFYT010002836.1:0-11959 GCA_034694925.1 Ceratophysella denticulata
CAAATTACGTCCTTTAAAGTATCAACTTCGATAGAAATCAGTTTCGTCGTTCGATTTAGATTATCCATTGCTGCTGGCTGCTGTGGTCTAGGTATTAGGTATATGTATGTACTATTACCTGGATATTGAAATAAAACATGAACATGAAACAAAACCTTTTTTGGATCTCAATATCGACCGATCTTCTCATTCCCGCCGCGTACGCTTTTGTGATCTTTCGATGGCACTGTTTCTCGATTCAAAACCAATACACAACACATCGATACTTACATATGAATCGCATGAATCCAAAAAGCGCTTAGCGTCTTTTGGGCGCCTTGACCTACCTTTTGACGTACACGTATAAAGTAGATTAATTGAAATTGTAAATATTCATCGCTGTTTAAAGTATTTGATATGTCAATCCGTTTAGTGTCGTCTAACTGAAGAGCATAATCTAAAATCGTTGGAATATATTCCCAAATTCCGAAAACAGGGATTTCATTAGGCAGAAGCGCGTAGCTTTTTAGGTGAAACTTTCTCAAATCATATATATTTTACTATGTCTAGAGCAATCTACAGTACATTCCAGCCAAATCCTTTCGAAAATTTCGAAAAAGGTAGGTGAAGTGACCATGCTGATTGATGATAGCATTGGCGCTGTTGTTAACCTGTTGTAGGCGCTGTTATTGTTTTAGCTAACGCGCATCCAACAGATTTTGAGAATGCATTTATGTATTTTGATTTAGAATTGTCTTTCCTTTTTAATTTGAATATTGGAATTGGAATTGGAAGCTGAAATTATAGATCCGTTTGTCTAAATTTCAATTCTTTCTTGAATTATACATGTATACCTTTAGTTATGTATGTATTAATTTCATATTATTTATGAATAACTACAGAAAAGCCTTACATATTTATAAAAATATATCTAATTATTTATATATCCACATTTTTACTTTTGTTCCAGGAGCATTCCTGGTTAGCTTTCCATTGATAATCTTCCTTAGCGCTTGGATCCGAACTTCCACCTTCACTTTCGTAGACTTCTTTTTTCCAAATAGGGACAGTGGCTTTCATGGCGTCAATTGCGTAATGTACGGCTTCCAAGGATTCTTTCCGATGGTTGGATGATATAGCAATTACAATGCTCGCTTCTGTAACAGGCACCAAACCGAGCCTAGATTCAATTCAAATATAGTTAATCAGCAGAAAATATAACTAATATTTTCAACAAATAATTAAATCATTCAGCTTTCGGGCAATTCCTTGCTGATGTGACAATCATGATACGTTTAGAAATATTAAACCAACCAACCTATGAATTATTGCAATATGCTCCAGTTCCCATTTCTCCCGTATCTGACTACATAGCTTTTTGATTTCCGCCATAGCCATTGGCTCATAAGCTTCATATTCCAGCCGAACAACCTAAACACATCATAGATTTCTTATAACCATAATAATATAGCCTCGGCTGAATCAAAGAATCCTCAAATTTGATTTGATTTGATAACCATAATAATTACGGAAATCAGAAGATATACATAGACGTAACAAACTGACCTTTTTGTTTTCAAAATTATCCCGTGTAGTTCCCACAAATAAAGATATAGCTCCACATTTGCTTGATGTCACCGACGCTGTAATTTCCTCTATACTAATTTTTGAGTCCACGAGCTTTATTATATCCATCTTATGATTTATGAATCTGTTACGCGATTATCCTGTCAATATTTAAAACAATAGCTTATAGATACCGGACGCAGTTGTGAAGAAATAATTGAAATTTAAACATACCTATAGAATAGCATTAGGATTAGTAATACCTGAGCTTATGGGCGGAATCACAGCCAGTTCATCATTCGATTGAAGTTGTAAAGTTTCTTCGTCATTTATATCTAAATACGACAGATTTCTAGCGAGAATCATGCATTCTCTTAAAGGTTCCAGATTCGGCCAATGATTTAGAATAACCTCTAGCAGGTTTCGGGTAGTTATGGAACAGCTCGGGACAGAAATGGTTTCCTGAGCCGACTTCACAAGCTCTCGGGCTTTGGCGAAAAATAAAACACGTACTGTAATTTCTTCAGCCATCAACTTGCATTGTTATTGGCTTCAGCTTCTAGGAAGGAAAATATTTACTGTCGTCAACTAGTCAACTTTACTCAACAATATTAGTTCACGTATTTTTCGTGCATTCAACAAGAACCAATAAAGCAACACTTGTATTTTATAACTTACCATTCGAATCCGATCCGTGTGTTATTTGGCTGGTGTATGCACAAAGAAAATCACAATTTTGACAATAAGGAGCAGATTGGATATGGTTGTCTAGTCTATCTGTAATACTAAACACTGACTTTGATCTCTTGGATGAACCAACCAAACTACACGTTGGTTAGGATTCACAAGGCTAGTGTTCGCTCATTATTACGTAATTCCAAGTTCGAAGGGTATGTCTACTACTAATGTAATAATAACTTTGCCTTGCTGGTCTTTCGTCTGCGTCTGATGCTTCTACTCTGTAGGATATGGCTTTGTATGTATTTGTTATGTACATCGTTCTGGTGTCGTCAGATCTCTGAATATATGCTAATGAAGGAATTATTTATTTCACCATATCTTTTTTGTCGACACGTAGGATGGTAAAAAGCCTGATAACTCTAAATTATGCTGCCAACGTTAACTTTTATAATTGAAATAATTCCCTATTTGCTTCGTAAGCATAACAATACAGAATGGTTAATTGGGAATATAGGCGTCCCGCGTCCCTAGCCGTAGCCGTATTTATACGTATCTGTAAACGTACAGGTCATGGGTTCATTACGTCAAAACTCTGAAACGCTTTTTTAGATAACACGTGCCCATGATAATTATGCCGACTTCGGATTTCAGATTGTAATTTACACCTGCTCAGCGTCACGTGAGTTGGGTAGTATGCAAATAATGCGATGCGATGATGATGCAAAAACTGTCAACTGCTCGTTATAGGCATAATAAGTTTATTTTTTACATTATTGGCATACATGACTAATGGGCAGAGTTCCCCTATGTGCATTATTGGAAGTACAAGCAGCTTGAAAAAGGAGTCCGTAAAAGTGCAATTCACCCTTATATCTGTTAGTAACAAGGACGATTTATGCACTTAGGTCTCAACATAGCTTCAAGTAGTAGAATTATAGAGGTAGATTATTGGTGCCAAATTGACAAAAAAATTCCCATGGAAATCAAGGGCCAAATTTTAATTTATTCCAATTAATTGAATACAACATATATATCCTGTCAAGAAGTTACAGAACAGATAAGACAGATAAATATTTGTACTAAAGACTAAATTCTAGCTTAATAAAGACGACTATCCATACTACACGTACGCATATTTAATACATAGCCTAAAATGTTATTAAATTGAACTAATTGTAAGCATACAAAACTTGTATCGAAACTGATAAAATTAAATGAAATTTTCTTCAATCGAATTCCTGGTGAAGTTTACGTCCCCTCGTGATTTTAGTAATGTAACCGTAACCATCTTACAACAACAAAATTCGATCTTTAACACAACCGTAAATAATTAAATATGTAATTCATCTTCAGTACCAAAATATCAGTAGCACATATTAAGACAGCATTATTGCTTGAGTTGAGTGAGAAAGCGTGATTGCTGATTACCAGTTCAAAATAGTTAATTAAGTAGATACTTCATCAGTACGGACATCTGTAAAGCATTCCGTAATTCTTTATCCGTCCCGTAAATTCAGGAATAGAATTATACTTAACATTTAGTTTAATGTGTAATACGAGATCAAACATTTAAAAATGTACGTTATCCCGACGAATAATCTCATAATTAGTTTTCAATGTTCATAAATATAAACACATTTCGGAAAAGCCAGAATAGAACCTCTAAATAATCATTGACAAAAATAATACTTGCTCAGTAACATTACAAGTAACACCACGAGAGGTACTAAAACAAACTACAATGATTCTCTGGAACCGGGACCGGAGAGTAGACTATGAAACATTGACTTTACATGATATGCACCGCTTTATGTAGTTAACATTGCACCGTTTTACATTTTTACTTCAGTCTTGCTATTTGTACTTGATTACTTTATGAAAAATAAATAAAGCCATTTGATTCTGCTTTATTGTGAGTAAGAAAGTTAGTAATTAACTGTATTTTACGTAACCTCAAGGAACATCTCAATAAGAAAAGGAGGGTTCCAGCAAAATATATTGTCTAATCGTCGACGCGTATTACGGAATTCCGTAGAAATCCAAAATCCAAGCTAATCATGTTAATTTGGATTTGGAGTCCGACCTTGTGACAGGAAACTGTCAACGTGAGCAATAATCTGACTGGCATGAACTTGTTCATTTGTATTGGCATTAATGGGCAGAACATCCGTCAAACAATTAACAACACTTAGGCGAGTATTGTTATCCCACCACCAAACTACCCGGTTTTCCATAGTATGCCTAAGAAATCACAAGTGAATTAAACAAGTTATAGATTAATTAGACGACATTAGGCGTCATGCAAACAATACTTCCAGTTAACTTACTTGAAGTCCGCAATAGCGGTTTCAGGGCAGGTGAAGCTGGATGCTCGGGTTAGTGTATCAAACCAATATTTACAGCCACTTGAGCGACTTAAAGCCATCAACCAAGGTTCTAAGGAAATAAAGGACATGAGCATAAATAATGTTTTTTCTGGACAATTAAATGTACGGACATTTCTGTGGAATAGCTTTAATTTTCATACCTTTAGTGAGCTTGAGAAATAAAATTCCAGCGGGTTCAATGAAATCAGCGTAGTCGTTATTCATGTCACTAGGACACAACAACTTAGAACCAGCTTTAGCTTTGGTCGGTGGTTGTAATTGATGATATATCAATCTGAAAAGACAATATAATAGGGGTTTTAAAACATCTGAATAAAGAAAACCAATATTCTATCAAGTTTCAAAAACATGGCAATGAGATTATTACTTTTCAAAAAGTCCAGAGATTTGTTCCATTCGAATCAAAGGTTTGACACGGATCGGTGTCAAGTCCGGGTTAGCAGCCTTATTCATTGACTTAGCAAACTTGGCACAAAGTCCATGCCTACAGATAAAACGTTCGAAATAAATTAAATTCAGCTAACAGTGCAGACTCTCAATCTTAACTTGAGCTTACAAAATCTCAACCTACCGCTCAACGTAGTGAAGACTTCTGATGTCTTTTCCTCCCAAAACTAATCCATCAATTATATGAAACGCTGGTCTTTGAGTGTATGACAATCTAGAAACCTCAAAAACGAATTCTCCATAGACGCAAGTATCTCTTGACAATTGAAGTGGAAACGGTACGTCACGCCAGACGTACTGATCAAATCGGTAGACTCTGGTGTTGCCCAAAGCTGAAATAAGACGAACAAAGCAAATTAAAATGAGAAGAAGAAAACATACTAATCTAAAAGAAGTATGATATGCAAATTCAAAAAAAGTTATTGGAAAATACAGAAAAAAAATCCGCGATACTTGGTATTGGACTTAGCTCCAATAACCATGCACCTCCAGTCATATGGAGATTTGAATTGTTTGACCATGACTCCCGTCTTTAATTCCATTTCATTCGTAACAAAGAGACCTGTCGAGAAGTGATTGTACAATTAAGTAAAACATAAACCAGAGTATCACCAGGAGCAAAATAGACACATATAATTGTACTACAAATACATAAATATTGTATAACGAACCAGCTGGGCAGCTCTGTCGAATAATATTAAAACGGTCTCCAGGGGCCTCCTTTGATGAGTTTGGTTTAGGACGTCGCATGTCCGGAAGATTAAAACGTCCCAAACAGTAAAGGCGACACTCTTCTTGTCGGCGTTCAATCAAAGGAGTGGTGTGATAATATGCTTTTGTCTTCTGAAGTGCGATAATTTGATTTGACGCCATACTAAAATTTAAATGTAAAAAAAACGAAGCGAAAGAATTCTAGCTTAATTAATTAAGTCGTACATAATTACAATAGAAAATCAGGATAGTGGTCGGGCTTACATGTCATTTGATCTTCGAATGTATTTATAAAACTCGTGATCCTTCTGAGCCAACATTTCGATTGGAACCAAATCCAAAATATCTTGGTATGATCCATAAGGGCCAATCTTTTCATTGGCATAGGTCCACAAGATTTTATGGCAATCAGACAAATATTTAAAAATACCATCCGAGTAGGCACTTTCCCGTTTCCATTTGCAAATAATGTAACGCTCGGCATTTGCAGGTCGACTGGTGTTAGGTTTATGAAGAGAAACCAGCTCAAAACAATTATACAGGAGATAGATCAAGCCGACGCTACATTTGGTCATGACGTCAAATACTTTGCAAACAAAGGATCCACCTGCAAAATTCCAGTCAAATATGAATAACTATGCGAATGTGGCGGGGTTAAAAAATAAAGTAAAATACTCTAATTATAATTTACCAGTCCGAACAATTCCAAGAGCCACAAGGATTTGAGCCAAGTAAATTGGTTTACTAATTTCTTCCTGCAAGTGCTTGTCCTCAACTTCGAAACCCTAATGGAGGTGAAAACAATTGAAAATATATTTTATTTAGCCCGTGGAAACGAGCTCACGTACTTTATATTTACGGAAAGTATTCTGTGCTAACCCCGTCTGCCATCATGAGATGTACACCTTGACCATCCGTGTTGTTCAAGACATATTTGATGAACGATGCTACGTTAACCGGATTTAGAATATTACCGTCACCTTCTTCACCTGGTTACAATAGAAAGAATAGTAGGTACATAACACGCTTAATTTTAATTCAATTGGTATCCACGATTCAGATTTCAATTGTATGCGTACGAATACTTTTACCATAATTGACTTCAAAGCTTTCTGGAGTTCCTGCGATGAATTCAGGTAAATTAAAATCACAGTCACACTGACGGAGAGTAAACCCAAATCCTTTCGCCTCCCAGCCTTTACGCCATAGAACATACCTATACACAACGACAACGAGATATTTGATAATAATTAGAACATCTAGGCAATACTTAAAGCTCAGGGAAAATGGTACAGGTAGGTGCAGGTAAGCACAAAGGTTTACTTACTCGCTAAACCCTCCCGGTCCAGCACACACATCAGCAAAATAGAACAACTCATTTGGAGAGACAAACTGGTGACCAGATCGGGTTTTTGGGTTTGTCAAATTAAATTGCAAGACGGCGTCAAGATTGGCAATCTTGACCGCCGCACGATTCATAAAAATTGATGACCGAATTGTCTCAAATGGATTAGATCGAACTCGCGCTCCAAGTAACCCATTAGGGTCGAGCTCGCTGATTTCATCCTATGGGTTTGTTACAAGTTTGAGATATTTAGGAATTAGTTACTACTAATTTGAAGTGAAGCACATAAGTCAATACGTAATATTTAAATATAAAAATCTATGCTTAGATATACCTTTAGATCGACGAGCTGCGTCTTAATGTTTGGTGATATAAAGTTGAAGGCATCCGGAGCTCTGCAAAGTGACGTATCTTTCTTTCCAAGTTTTCTCCATGTAATGAGAACACTCAAATCCAATGGCTTTGTCGTTTCAGGTTGAGGAACTATCCAGTGAATGGTCTCCGCCATTTTAATCTCCTATTTAAGAGTTAATGTTAGAATAAGAACCTTTAAACTGAAAATGCACACTTAACTTATTAGCATATTTATTTTCGTTTTCGAACAAAAAGTGATAAGGCGTGATTCGTTCTGGTTTTCGTGATTTTAAGAAAATGAAACATTATTTTCAATATATGTAAGTAGACGCGAGATGTCAAAAAGTCATAGTTAAAACTTTTAACTAGTTAAAACCTACTCTACTCTATGCTTTCTGACTTGTGAATTGGGTTCCAATATAGAACTTATTTCCATTTAATTTTAATATCATACATGCATAGTAATGATTTCGAAATGGAAGCTCGCAAAGCACGGTTTATGTTTTTTGCGCTTAAAAAATTTGTGCAATTTAGTGTGACAAATCTAGCTCATTAAATACAATCAACATCAACGTAGCTCAAATGTATTTCTATGAGCGCTCTACTGTCCTTCCTACAGTATTCTATGCTCCCAGTGTTTTAAAGATCACCCCACTACTAGGTAGTAACAATATAGGTAGTAACAATATATAACAATAACTGTTTGTCACTCACCTCTGTAATTATGTCCCATTGTACAGGAGGCGCATCACTGTCGGTGGAAATTGTTCCCGGTCCAGCGTCAGAACTGGAGGCTGTGCGTTCATTGCCGTCAACACGATCTTCATCAACCTGTTTTGCATGAGCCATCTGATACTCTAGTCGGGTTTCCAACTTCTTCTGAGCTGATAACTGATGCTGCAAATAGATAGTGCACAATCTTGTCAAGATCGGTAATCGGTATATTGTATATTGAATTTGAATGGCATGTAATCTACACGACACGACTGAGACGACCACTTATAAACAGCCGTTGTTATACTAGTCAGAATAGGGAAGAGATGCATAGTGTACAAACCTGTATCTGTAGCTCATTGGAATGGACATTAGAATGGATCACAGGAATAACACCCCCATGACGCCTCTTGAAGTAGTCCAATGGATCATTCACCAGACATTTAGTGGTGTTCGATACTTTAATGGGGGAATCGAATAATCCTGCAGATGCATTTCGGGTTTCTATAATTGGCTTGAATTGTCGATTGATGAACGTAGGATCATCAGGCCGCCGAGTATAATTGGAGTAATCCTGTGCTGCTCGTTCAGAAACCCTTGAATTGAATGGTTCCATCAAGAAATAATTTTCTGGATTTTCCTGCTTCATTTTATTTTGCATAGGAATATTGGTGTTCTTGAGCACTGTAGAAACATTTGTGAAGCCATTTCCGTCCGACAAACTCCTATCACGAGGTGTTAGCAAACATTGCGGTGATTTTGTTTCATTAGGTCTTATTGAGACGCCGGTAAACCCGCCTGGACTAATCCGTCGCAGATTCCCATTCCGTGAAGAGTCCTTACCACCAGGACTTGAAATTGTTTTCTCACTGTTTGAAGTAACTGAGCTGGAGCTGTTACTGTTTGTCCGTCTTCGTCTTTTGAAGTCAGTCGCCTCGTGATCATCTTCTTCTGCGCTTGAATTGGAATCTAATAGGTATAAAAAAGCATCTGCTTATTACACGACACGTTAGTAGGTGCAAGTCGAGTCGCACATTACATTTACAAAATACAATGTCAGAATATCAGAAATAACAAGATAAGCGGCCAATAATCATCCTTACCACTGAATAACCGGTCCCGTTGTTCACGCTGAGCCATTTCATGTGTATTGTGATCTCAGAAATTCGAATCGCTGTAATAAAAGTAAAAGGTCATGTATAGCAAAAGTTTGTTGGTATGTTAGTTAAATGTATGCGTACGTTATAATATTATAGTTTGAATTTTGCTTATTTAATAGCTAATACTCACATGCTGGTGCTTGTGTGCCACCATTACGGTTTAGAGAGCTGTATAACGTTGTTAAGTTTGTTTTGTAACGGTTAATTTAATGTCTCGCCTAACGAAATACATCGGGTCGGGACCTAACATAAACCTAACCAAACTGATATTACTACCAATATGGAGTAGCTGATTCCTAGGAGTTTCTATTCACATAAAAACGTACTTAGTAAGACCTTTGCTCATTATCTCCTCCTATCCTAAACGAAACAAAGTACAGGGATGAGCATCTAATTTTACAGACTAACTAAAATGCACCGACCTCACCGAGCACAGCAACCAGCAACCTGCCAAAAATCGATTAATTTGGCCCAAGTTTGATTAACTTTGGTTAGGTTAAGCGTCCTGAAAGTGTATCGGATCGAAATTTAACCTAACCTAACCGAGAAGTAGAACACCGACCGAAGGTCGGTGTTCTACTTCTGGAGGATTTTAGTTAGACCGTAATTTTACGAAGATTTCCTTAAGAGTTTTATTTTTTACCTTTGACCTCTGGAATCTTGACTCCAGGTCAAACTTGGGTCAAAATTCCAAATTATTTTTTTCTTCCTGTAAAATCATTCTCCTTAGTTGAATCTTGATTTAGGTCGGTGTCCTATATTTTCTGTTAGGTTAGGTTAAATTTCGAATCGAAACACTCGAAAGAGAAAGAAGTTTAATCTACCATACCATAACCTAACTCAATCAAACCAGATTTAAATTAATCGATTTTTAGCAAGCCCAAAGTTGGTGGATATTAGTCAGACCGACGACCTAGGATATTAAACAGCAACTTTCAGTGACTCTTAATTTGATGTTTGATCCCTGGTGCCTGGGCAAGATCAAAGGGTCAAAATGACCAATAACCACGTACAACGAAAGTATGTAGCAGGCAGACACAGACAGCAGACAGGTAAAAGGTAAAGGTCAAAGGTCAACAATCAACAATAGAACTATTGCAGGTGTTTTGTAAGCCAACATAGTTATATGTACATACACATTCAACATACATACAACATATAATACCAAAAACAAACAATATAAAACGATCAACGATAGAATGTAGAAAAGTAAAAAAAAGCTGAAAATCAAAACTCATCCGCTTACGGTTGACGGTGAACGTCAACCGTTCAGAAGTATTAAGGCTGTATTGTATGTATATGTATGGTCATACCTATGACCTTTGGTAGGTTGCACTCTTCAAACGATAATGAACAATGAATCAACACTGACAACTGATGACTGTACTTTGAACTGTCAATTGGTGATTGGTGATGTGAACCGGCAAGTGACTGGTAATTAAATACCCTACCTATAAAATCCAAAACCAAAACCTGACAACTGCTCAACTGAAAGAAGAGTGAAGAGCTAAATAAAGATAACATGAACACCGTCCACCACTACTACTACAATACAATTCCGCCGATTAGATTGGACAAATTGTAGATGTTGATTGTGCACAAAAGTTTTCGAATTGAATGCTGCGCCACTACACTTTTGCAACTTGGCCCATGCACTGGATTATTCGAATTCACACAGCCGCAGCATCCCTCGATTTTTTCCTACAAAATGTAAAATATGCATAGACTTGAGGCGTGACGTATGCCGACTACGTCCTTTAAATCGAATCGTAATCTAATCGTAAATCGTAATTTAATTGATGTATTGCATGATTCGGATTTAATATATTAAACGTGGTATATAAAGGTTTTATCCATTTGTCCGATATAGGCCATGAGCGCGTTATTTCAGTCAATTGATTGTTTTGAAACTCAATAATATGAAATATATACAAAAAATAATATTTCGGAAACATCATTCATTGTAATTACTTAATTTTAATATCCATAACCTTTTACCACTCCATTTTCTCCACTGCTCATAATCACGAATCAAGAACCATCTTGCTTAAGAAGTTGTAAATGGGAGTGAGCTACTGCGACTACGACACATAATCCAGGAAATGACGACCCCTCATTCATTGTCAGTGTGTGCTGTGGGTGGACTGCTTATTGATGTGGTATATACGGTAGTAGTGGTTGGGTAAAAAAAGTTCAGAAGTTTCCATTCTCGCCTCGACTCGAGTCGGGGAAGAAGTTGTCTGGAGTTGACCAGGACAGGAGAAAGGGAAAAAGGGGAATGTCCAACCACCCAGTACCCAGCCATCTTCAGCCATCCACCTACCTCCACCACAACACAGCAGAGCAGCAGCATAGCAGCAGCGCAGCGCTTTCATAAATGCTCACTTTAAACAACCGACTGTCAGACCCAAAAGATTACGCCGACGTGAACGAAAGTCAAAATAATATTCGATTAATTGCATTTATTAAGTTGTCAACGTAAAACCAAGATGAGCATCTCGGAGGAAGGCTTATTCTACCAATGAAAAGCAAAATACACAAGCCTTAATTCACATACATGACAATCTAAACTAGTATAAAGTAAAAACGTTCATTCAAATTCCAAATGACAATAC
>JAQFYT010002837.1:0-11959 GCA_034694925.1 Ceratophysella denticulata
CACCTCAATATTATGCACTACTGGGGAAGATTAGTCATTGCTCATAATGTACCTAGGAGGGCTGCTCCTTCATTAGGTTGAACATGAGGAGGTCCAAGGTGCCGTCTGAGTAATCAATCAGCCGTCCTCGTCTTCCTGGCGTCGGCCTGAGATTCAAAATTTCAGCAATGTTATTTAGTCGCATGCAAAATACAAACGGCCGAGTACATATTAATGCCAAGTATGATATGAACAACATTATAGTCCACTGAGCACTTATTAGCTTGTGCAGATGCATGGCGCCTCATAGAAACAACTTATGGTCTCACTCAGTTCCTTAGAACATTACGCGTAGGTATTGA
The DNA here is from genome assembly GCA_034694925.1 of Ceratophysella denticulata. Taxonomy (NCBI): domain Eukaryota; kingdom Metazoa; phylum Arthropoda; class Collembola; order Poduromorpha; family Hypogastruridae; genus Ceratophysella; species Ceratophysella denticulata. Next base: position 342 of record JAQFYT010002837.1, read on the forward strand.
ATATAGAGATTGAGTCCAGGAGTCTCAGTACTTTCTCCGTACCTGTAGTAAGTACGTATAGTGGTAGGATTGGGGAATGAGATGCGGAAACTGGGGTTGGTTGTGCAGGGCAGGAGTTGGCGAGCGAGCGGGAGAAAGGGAGTGGAGGCTGGGCTGGGGTTTGGCGTGGCGGAGAAAGTGGGGCAGGGAGAGGAGCGGGTCGAGAGTCCTGCGGGAGCCTACGGACGTCACGACTCCGCGGACGTCATGACCCCCGCCCGGACCTCACTCGGCCGGAGGGTGGTGAGGAGGACGGGAGGGGGGTTCATTCATAAATCCAGAGCCTTGCTCCACTGCACCTCACTCCGCTCCGCGCCCAGCAGCCAGCCAGCTAAGCTCTCACTCGCACACGCTCCACCGTCACAAAACCAGTGGAGCCTCACTCCGTCTCCCTCCACTCTCTCTCGCTCGCCCGCTCCACCAGCACACACGCCGCCACGCTCCGCCGGCCCTATTGTCTCAAAGCCTAGGAGGTGCTTACATAGCCCAGGTTGACCCCAGCTGCCCAGTCACCAGTAGAGTGAAGCTCGGGACCTGTGCTCGACCTGTCCGCCTGGAAGTGGGACGGGCGGGGTCTGTTAAATTGTGGATAATTTAGAGTGCTCAGAGGCCTCACCGGTGACCCGGGTTGCCCTTTCTCTGTCTCCCGCAGAGCCTGTCTCACCGTTCGTGTCCACCGAGGAGAACCCGCCGTCCGACGACATGAGAATGATCGAAGACCCCGTCTTGACGCTCTGTCACTACCCCAGCCCGGGTGCTAGCCCGCCCGAGAGAAAGAAGCCCCGCGTCCTCCCCACCGTCTCCCTCTCCCTCCTCTGCTTCTCCCCGCCAGTGGCCACCACCCCGCCGCAGTCCCCCCGGGGACGGGGTGCCTCCACCTCCCCGCCGCACTTCCCCGACGACAGCCTCCTCTTCGACAAGCCCCAGCTCAGGGCACTCGTGGACCGCTTTGACCGGATCGAGGACAGCCTCAACACCCCCGTCACTGCGGCTGAAGGCGCTGGCTTCTTCGGGGCCTCTCTACCCCTCCTCGACCCGCCGCCCATAGGTAAGCCTATCAATTTGCTTCCTCCGCTCTCAGAATGTTTAGAACAATAGCTTCCAGTTCATAGACTCACAATCAGACTGCCGCCATATATGCACAAATAGGACTTACAGCTTAGCAGTTGTTAGTTTATCTATCCTGTGCTCAAGAAGCAAAGGACGCCTTGCCTTGCATAATCGGGAACTCGGTTCCTGGCGGGAGTCCGTGTTTTGGGAGTGAGGCCGAGTTAGTGAAAGTGATTTAGGAGAACGAGCTCAGTTGTATGCATGCACACACGGGAGAAAACCCTTCCTTCTGCTTCCCAGTTGCTATTTTCAGGCATGTCCCACACCCAAAGGCTTGGGACTCATAGAGCACGTTCCTTGCCCAGCATATGTTCTACTTATGAGTGCAATGCATGCGAAGTTGGGAGCCAGTCTTATAACTTACTGGAGCGTCGATGTACTCTCGACTCGAGCCGAGCCTTTTCCTCATTCTTGTCCTCTCCACCTGATGATTCCATCCATGGATTTAGATAGATAGAGCTCCATACTACAAATACATAGCCTCTAACTGCAGCAGGAACACATGTCCAAGCACCAAAGTAAACAATACTCATTTCATTATCGCATCATACTTTGCAGAGATGCAAAAAAATAGTTGACCCACACCATTAGCATCACCTTCCACTACTACTGTTTACAAATACTCGCAAAACGTTGGGCCGAGCACTACACGTTAGGCTAATATTATAACAGGCAACAGGGCTGTTGATTGTGTTCTATGACTGGGTTTGTCCACCGCAGAGCTAGGGATGAGTGTTGATGGAGGTATTTTGTGCATAGGTCTAGACACGGAGCTGAGCTTGTCCTCCCCAACCACCTCCCCCACCTCAACCCCGCCACCAAGTCCCAAGATGTACCCCACCCACCAGCAGCAGTCTCTCGACGACCAGCACCAACACCAACAACAGCACCAGCAACACCAACTCCTCCCCCACCACCACCATCACCACCAGAGACTCCGCGTGACCATGCCGCCGGTCTCCGTGTCCCAGCAGTCCTCCCTCAACACCCCGCTCCCCCAGTCCAGCTCCCCAACAGCCGGAATCAACTGGATCCTCCCGTCTCCCGACCGGACGTTCTACGCCCCCCTCTTCGGCATCCTCACCCCCACGTCCCAGTCCCAGCAACAGCTCCCCTTCTCCACGGACGCCCAGGGCGGGGTCACGCCCCAGTTCGGCTCCTCCCAAACCGAATTCTCCTTCGACCCCTGCTCATCTCTTCTGGATGACCCCTTCCGCCAACAAACCCAGCAACAGCAGAGTCAGGCCACTCAACAGCAGCAACAACAACAACAACAACAGACCAAGTACCACCCTTGGGCTACGCCGGATTTCGAACAGAGCCAAGAACTGGTCATCCCGAAGCAAGAGCCCTTCACGGACTTCTGTGCGGGTCCGTCCCAGTCCACAGAGAGCACTCAGGAGACGGGCGGAGTGGGCTTGGCCGAGTACAATCCCAGCACCTCCAAGGGCCACGAGATCCTCTCACAGGTGAGCTTTATAGTTTTGCTTTCTCCGTCGCTTTCTCTTCACAGCTTCTCAGTTCTCACCTGTCTCTTTCTAATCTTGTCATGTAGTCGGCCTGCGATTGGCAGGCGGGAGGTCCGCTCCGGCTGGTTCCCGTCAAACCACGGCGCTACCCTAACCGACCATCCAAAACCCCGGTTCATGAGAGGCCCTATGCTTGTCCTGTCGAGGGCTGTGACAGACGCTTCTCACGCAGTGATGAGCTTACCAGGTAAGATCCAGGCCCTTATTGGGAACCACGAAGTACTGTAAAGCGGGCGGGGAAGAGAAATGGGAAATTGAGATTTAAATTCCTCTATTCCAGGCACATCCGGATCCATACGGGCCAAAAACCTTTCCAGTGTCGAATTTGCATGCGCAGGTAATGATCACGTCTTCAAATGTCTGCTTTACGTTCAGCTCCGCTGAATCTCGTGATGCGGAAGGCTGTCTGCCATCATACTATTTAGATTACAGAGCAGAGTAGTTTATGCATGCTTATGCAGCAGTTCCTAGCCTTATACGTAGAACGTGATTCAATAGCGGAGCATAGATTGCTACTTGACTCCAAGCAAGGTTTCAAATTAGGAAATAACTACAATTGGTTTTTCTCTTTCTTTCCATTCAGCTTTTCACGCAGTGACCATCTCCAAACTCATATAAGGTAAACACGACGTCTTTTTCGTATTCTCATGCTAATCCCGACTCCCGACTGAATACTTCCATTCTGCCTGGTTCCAGCTGTCAGTTGTCTAACAATACCCTTTTCCTTTCATTCCCCGCAGGACACACACGGGTGAGAAGCCGTTTTCCTGCGATATATGCCAAAGAAGGTTCGCCCGATCGGATGAAAAGAAGCGGTAAGTCTCTGAGGTCCCCTTCCCCGAGCATGGAGTCTCGGTATTTCCGGCATTGACTCCTTCCTTCTTCCTCTCTCCACAGGCATGCCAAGGTCCATTCTAAGCTCCGGACACGGCGAGAGAACAAAGGGGGTTCGAGTAGCAGTAGCCAAGCCACGGCTCCGAACCCCACGCCGAGTCCTGGCACCAGCTCCACTCCTCATCTCACGGGTCAGTCTCCGCACTCTCTCCAGCAACAACCACCCTCCCAACAACAGCTCCTCAGTCCTTCCCAACAACGCCTCGGTCTTCCGCATGACCCGCACACGATCGTGACCTCAGGGATGTGATTACTCAGTGATTCCAAGTCCCGGGACCGGCCTGGGCCGGCCAACGGGGCTCCTCATGACTCCAGGATCTCCCTTTGATCTGCTCTCCATCTCCTCCGCCCCGCCTCCGTGTGTCGGAATCCAGCCAGGCCCGGGTCCTCACCTCAATGGCTCTCTCCCGGCCGCCCCGACTGGGGAACCATTCCTGGAAGTAGCCCGGGGTGAAAGTGAGAGGTGTTGTAGGTAGGCGAGGAGTCTTAGTCAACTTGTTACTTTCTCTCTCTCTCTACATCTCCGTCTCGGCACTTCCGAGATGAGTTTTTCCCTTTGTCACCTCTTTCGGATTTTACAGTCTCACTCCTTTGAGGATTCCATTACGAAATGAAACAAAAGCAGGGAGCCCCCTAATCTTTTCTACACAAGCCACCGACTTGGGCCAAGGAGCAACAAGCAGCCCACAGCCCACCTGAATCCTCCTTCCCACTTTCCCCCAAAAACCGGTCCAGAAGTCCTGGGCTGCTACGGAGGCTCAGGACAAACTTGAGCCTTCTCTCTGCTCTCAATTACTATGTCTTGGGTTTCTCCTGGCTTGGCTCCTGTGTATAGGATAACATGTATTTGGTGTCATTGGTGGGCTAAGGTATAAGTATTACCATTAAGGCTATTAAAAATACGGCTGCTCTGTACGGACAATATATCAGCAACTTCTCATCACTCGGGACTGATGGTGGCTAAAGATAAGTACTATATAAGCTTATGGTTGTACTATCCAATTCTGTAAATAACTTTGTAAATAGTATGGAGGATCGGAGAGATTACGAAAAAAGGGGTTCGGCTCGACCTTTTTTAGTAGTAAATACATAAATAGTACAGTAGGATTTAGTATCACGTTGTACGGAGGACTCAGCTTTCCACATCTACAGATATAAATAAGTTTGTAATCCGATTTCCACCTATTAAGTTAACTTATATACTATTCCCCAATAAGGCATAAGGTTACTACTTACTATAAAATAAGATTTTTTTGTACGAACCTGACTCTTCTCGCATTCGTTTATAATCTCATTTATTTTATTTTGCTTTTTGAGAACGAACCCGTGTTAACAGCATAGTATTCTCTATTCCTTTGTATTCCTCTTGTCTTTTCCTGGTTCTGGTTGGTGTAAGTAAATACTGGAGGTTGAGGATTGAGTTGAGACAAGTATTTATGCGGAGAAAAGCGGTTGAATCGTTTGAGTGACAGGGTTCCTGTGTCCATTATTTTTGGGAGACCCGCTGAGCTGAGAGACAAGGCCTGATTTTGTCACCAATGACTTCATTTCATTTGTTTCCGTTGTGGGAAACAGAGATGGACAGGGGTTCCGGTGCATTGTTTCTCCTCAGAGCCGCTTCTCTTTGTTCCTTCCGTCTCGACTGGAAAGTCCGTATCAGTGACCTCTGTGCTCTACCGCGGTTTCTATACGGTCTATAACGTTGACTATAGGGTAGGTTGTAGGTTTCAAATTCTTAGCTTAACTTAGGAGGAAGGCCTAACCAAACCAACCTAACCTAAATTTTCGTGCCCTAACCTAACGAACTTTATAGAGCTCACAACCCGCGGCGGTAGAGCACAGAGGAGAACGGGACGAGAAAATCAATAGCCGAATGCTGAAAGCCTTTCTCTCATCTCCTCGCTGTAGTACTTTCCCTAGTCCTGGACTCCTTCCTTGTGTTCCTCTGCTGTCCTGTCTACGATGTAGTCCCAGACACGGACCTCTATCTATGTATATGTCACGAACAACCAAATAGTGTGCTGACGTCATGTGTTCGGAACAAGACGAAGTCTTGACAAGTAAATTGAATAGGGGAAATCTTTGATATTATCTGTACTAGTGTACTACTAGAACAATACGGAACTATACGTACATATGGGGTGCTTATAATAAGTAGTTGTGAAGGGTTTACTAAGTAAATATAAGGAATATAATAGGAACAACGTACTTAAGTAGACAAACGTGTCTGTGTTCAGTTCAGGCCACACGTACCTACCTACTATTTACAACAGAATACTTTAAAAAACAAAGAAAATGAGATTCTCTCGCGACAGTCTCCGCCACATTATTATCCGAACATGGCCAAACTAAATGTAAAGAAAAATAAACAGAATCAGAACTGTTCACGTCCATTGATATTTTTCTCTGTAATCTCTAATTAAATATACTAGATGAGGTTTTAAGGGGGTAGACTTTGCTCCCAGTCAGTAGCTGGAGGGAGGGCATATGTGTGAGTCTTCCTAGAGTGGGAATTGGAGTACTTACCGATCTACTTAATTGTGGTACTTAACAGCATCCTCGGAGTCTCTGCATGACTCTGTTGTGGGTACAATTAGGACTAATTAAGGAACTTTAGGTTACGGTGAGTAAAGTACAACCCTATACTACGATAACGTGTCTCGTAATCTCTAACGCTGGACTGTATAAGCTTTTAACGCCTGTGCTTTAATTATATGTACCATAATCTATTACTGTGTGGACTGGAACAGAGATACCTGGAGTCGAGAGACATCAAAGTTTTACGAGTGACTTGGTATTGTCTAATTACCTAGTGTTGTGTGAATGTATTTTATTCTCTGTCCTCGGTGTCTACCTTCCGCACCCAATCCCTCCCTGACACAAAGTAAACTATATTTCTATAACTCTCTCTCTATCTCACTATGTACCCTTGACAAAGAAGCTCAAAAGCTACTAAAAGCATCAATCAAAATTACAAATTACAAAAAAAAAACACAACAAAAAACGTACTGGCCTATAAGTCTACCTTCACTTAAGTATTGTAAATACATAAGGAACAATTTCCAGTGGGCAGTCAGAAATGAGCCCAATAAAAAATATGAGCGTTGTGTCCAATCCAGTGTGCGTGTCAGGTTCAGGTCTGGATGTTTTTTTGATGTGTCCAAACTACTCGTCATATCCAAAATTATCTCTGTCTGTCCTTCACTCTTGTACTACTAGGAGTATTATATTGAATATTGAATTGTTACTCTTGTTCAATGGAGGAGCCCTTTCGAGGCACTCTACAAAAAAAAGTATTTATTACACATAGTTATTATCCATACATACTAAAAAATACGTAAGTACATTACATACATTACAATTGCAACTGCAACTAACTAATTGTCTCTCGTGTGTCCTCTCTCCACTTTTCTCTTTGTGGAATACCCCCCCCCATCCCTCTTGTTATTGATTGTCAATGGTGCACAATATGAACACGCCCCCTCTTTTTGTTACTCTCACACCCGGTAACCCCCCAGTATTCTTAGGTAATATTCTTTAAAAAGAAAAAAAAAAGAACAATCTTGGTGGCAACAATTGTACATGCACAACTATTATGATGTTTAAATCATTAATTAATGTGATTTTTATTTTGATGTACCTCTTTGATGTAAAGTGGAAAAAAATATAAGAGTTACAAAAAAAAATATACAGACTCAGTCCGTCGTCCTCAAATTCTTTTACACACATACATACAGTACTTCCATACAGAACTCATTCATATGTGTAATTTTCCTCAGTTCTCGTCCTGCATAGGTTGCATAAGTTCAGTAATATAAAAAGTTCGAGACTCATTATCACTTTCCCCTCTCATTCCATCCGGCCCAAATTCCGCCTAGTTCTCTTTTCCAGCCCACTCCACTCATTCCAGAAGTTTGGGGAAAGTTAGTACTTATAGAACTTGGGAAAAGTCATATTTTGGAAACAGACGGCTCGTAATTGTGAAAAGTCAGTGGAATGGATTGAGACAGTCGAGAGAGGAGACCTATTATAAGGGCAACGGGGTCGGTCGGTGATTTTTTTTTTCTATCTCTACTGCGTGAAGCAACAGGGCGTTTTCCAAAAGGGCTGTACTCAAAAAGCTCCAACTCCGACCATATCCACTATCTATTCTCATTCTCCTTCTTTTTCTCTGCCTTCGTCTTGGAGCTCACACACGACAACGCCTATTAAAACTTAACTTATATGTAAATCAGATGACGTAATCGGATAAAAAGAAACCAGGCTCTGGCTCCGGAAGAGTCTCTGCTACTCTGGCTCTGCCGCATTAGCTGAGAACAATAATAAAAAAAAGAATCTTCCTTCATTTAAGCAATACTCCTTCCACTCCATTTATAGTGCTAAGGCCAGGGTAGTAAATACAATCAAATTAGCTCATATGACTCGGTCGGAAGGCTTCAAGAAAGGTTCATCTCTCTCTCTGGTCTCTCTGACTCCAGATTTGTTGTTATTATGACATATTATAATGGGATCTGAGGTCCAGAGAAGCCCCGCCGTCAGAAATGTCGGAAGGAACCTTCTTGGATGAAAACATGGAACATATACACAACAGTCACGGTCGGGGTAAAAAAAATAGGCTGTGTGTTGTGAGATGAGAGGGAGAGATAGGCTCGGAGCTTCCTATGGCCTCTCCTCTCCACCTTATCTATATGGTAATTGGTAATGGTATGTTATGTAATCAGTGTTAAAACGGTTTTTTTTCTTCTTCTTCGTTCCACTCAAGTTGATGGACCCACACGGGATGAGATGGGAAAGTGAGAGATGTTTTGATTGAATGAAAGCGGACTATGTGCCGTGTTTATATGTACTGGGATTGATAGACTGGAGTTTCTGAGAATTGAGGATACTGTACGTGCGGGCATTGTATCATGTGTTGCTGGGACGGGGTTACTGGAATAATAATGAGTCCTCGTTTCATATTTTAACGCCTCAATGCCCAAAAATTACTCTCGCCTTTTAATGTGTAGCCGACCTGGTGAATTGGTTCATATTTAAATTAGAAATTCAGTGTGGCGGCGGCTGGGTTCTCGGAGCGTCATAACAAATGTCAGTTTGACACGAGACTCTGTCCATTTAATTTCTGAGGCCGCTGAACTCTTTTGATTTTTTGGATATTTTGCTCCTATCTAGTACCTCCAGCCCAGCTTCCATGCCCAAATTCCAATCTTCGAGGAAGAAAGAAGAGCGCGATTTTTTCCCAAATCTCTGCCGCACATTCGTAATTAAGTTTCCACTTGAGTTGATCAAAATAATCAATTTCTCATATGGGAGACTTGTCGGGCTTCGACTCTTTATTACTCCAGCTCCGCTTGTCACTCTAGTATGTCAGAAAGAGTTCGGATGGGCCTTGAAGCTAGGGAGAATATCTGGAGGGCATGGCTGGGGTTCTGCACTGGAGTCAGACCAGCAAAGACCCCTCAAACACTAAAAAAAATATTATACGGACGGACGGACCCTCCAGTTTAACTTCCTCAAGATGTACCATGGCACGGGCAGAGACCGGCGCCCAGCCGCAGTAAAAAAAAACAGTTTTTTTGGGACAGAGAGGTGGATGTGGATATCGAGTTCAGTTCATGTGGAACTGGTATAGTAAATACATTTAAAACTTCCTAAAAAGATTCGGGCATTTTTTTTTTATTTCTACTCTTCTTCTCTGCATCTTGTTGTTGGGTAAGCAAAGGTGACGTCAGGCCATGAGGCCACAAAAAAAAGCGAGTAATAGAGCACATCTGTCTACAATTTTGATGAAATTCGTGTCAATTTCCTCGGAAACCCTGAGTTTTGTCCCGACCTTCCGCCTGGACCATTGACGAGGAAATTGATGAGGGGTTGAGAGTGTGGAAATACTCATTAGAACCGTTTAATCCCGAAGTCTCCTCCCTTTTCAATTAGCTCCACGTGCAGGGGAACCTTATAGCGTGTACAAGGCAAATGAATGAAACTCTCTCTCTGAATCACCTTTGCCTTGGCACCTTTACCTTACTCAGCCAGAGGAGGACGGGCTAGCGTACGCTACGACGCGTCCACATTCCCTTCCCAAGTCATTATTACATATTCAATGCCTAGTCTTAATAATCCCATACTGCACACAAAAACAAATCTTGAGCATTCGTCATCATCAGAAATGCAGGTATTACACAGGTAAGATACCTTCAGGTATTACAAAATTTTTGGTAAGATGATGATCTACAAATTGTCATCGTAACTACCTACTAGATTTAAAATATAGTATGCTATATACAGTATTGAATGAATCAAGAAGATAAACAAAGTAAAGTTTTAATCTATGACGACAAGAAGGGCAAATTGGAATGATGGTAACGATATGGACTGATCAATGATAGTCGAAAGTTGAGCCCGCACGCCCACGCCGGACAGGGAGTAAACATTGCCTTTGCCGTAGTTCCAAAGCTCACCTTATGCCAAAATGCCAATTAGCCAATTAGAGCGCCCATCTGGCTCTCGGATCTTGGAGTGCTAATTCCAAGTTGACAATCCATAACATGCCGAGCTTGGCTCATGTCCGTCCATTCATTGTTAAGCTATTTGTTCATGACAATGCCCTGTCCGGCTGAGCGGGTGGTTGTACATAGGAAGGAATAAAGTTCCGTTTATTTATACTCGGAGTCTATTCTTACATGTCGGCGGAATTTCTCCAGCGTCGTGTGAGTGGATGTTCTATTTTTGAGTCGGGAGAGAAGAAGGAAGGAAAGAGGGCTTAGAAGTTGTACTACGTCCATCCATCCCGACTGTGGCGAGTTGAGCAGGACGAGTGTACAATGTAGCCTGTATGGGAGAGAGAAAAAGAGAGATAGAGTATTCGCGTGCTGGGATCGATACGGGACTACCCGGGACTTGACGCAACACATGGAGTGGAGTGACGTTCGGAGGAGGATCTACGTCACAACGGAGCCCGCATTAGCCTAGGCTCCAAAGAGCGAGCGGAGAAAGCGGAAAATCAATATCTCCTCTCTGCAATTTCCTGACTCACCACCACCAGCACGAGCCCCGTCCTTTCACCCAGAACGTTCTTGACTTTGGACTCTCACACGCCAGGGCGAAGGATGTATGTATACATAGGGCCTATGTATAGATCCGCGGATCTCACTCTCACTAGGTCGCCAGGAAAGACGGGAGTAGTATAGGGACTCACTGGGTTTGACTACACAGGACTCACAATAGGCATCTCATCTATGCGGAACTTTCATTCATTCTCTCACTCCGCTAACTCCGTCCTCCCTGGAACCCGAGAACTCCGCACTCACTCTATCAAGTTCCTGAGTATATACATATAATAACTATGTACAGGGTGACACGAAATGTTTTGACCCCCCTTTAGGTCATACTTCTGGAAATCGTACAATGACATATGATATACTAAATTAAAGCAAGTTTAATTGGGGATCTAATGATGAAATAATATTTTGACTTTACTTACAAGCGACCGCTGCACAGCGCAAAATAGTGAAAAAAGTCGAATTTTTGCTCTTACAGCTCTTTAAATGATCCACCCATAATGTGAACGTATTTTAAATCGATGCAATATTGATCCAAACACTTTACCAACCTACCTGGGTCAATTAATCATATCATTCCAAACCTGCATTCAATACCTGGATTGTTCGAATTTCACAGAACCTTAGGTAGCGCACGGTCGCGATCTCTGCAGCGAGTCTGATTTTGCAATGTCTCTGTGAAGAGCAAGAGCATGAGATGGATCGCCGCTGAGCCGTTCGCCCGCTCTTTCTCTTGCGCTGCACAGCGGCCGCTTGTAGGAAAAGTCAAAATATTATTGCGTTACTAGATCCGCCATGAAATTTGCTTAAAATATGTTATTGTACAATTTTCTAAAGTATGACCTAGATGGAGGGGTCAACATTTCGTGTCACCCTGTACATACATGGACGAAATCGAGAGAGAAAACACCAGACACAAGAGTCAACCAACCTGTGAAAATATGTTTGTTTTTTAGGCCAGGGAAAGCTAAATCATGGCAAATGGGTTCTA
>JAQFYT010002838.1:0-11957 GCA_034694925.1 Ceratophysella denticulata
TTCTGTCATATTTCTAGGGAAACTTTTCTAGGGCAACTTTCTGTATTTAATAAGGGCTAGATTAAATACCAGCCATAAATCACGTCTGTGTCACATGCCGAGTCATGGACTTCCTGTGCACTAATGCACCTACCCAGTTATTGGGCGGAATTGGTTTCCCGTCTTCATCCAGTCCTTTCCCAGGTTTCCAGACGTAGTAGTCCGTGTAAGGAAGAACCTTCTGAACGGATTTCTGGAACCAGACATGCTGATCACTCGTGTGGTTTGGGACAAAATCCAGGACGAGCCTGAGCCCTGAAATAGTTTTCCATCGGATTAATTTGTATTCTGTGGTAGAACTTGTGCAGAAGGTTTGAAGGTTTTGTGTGGTGGTTGGTTGGTTGGTTGCGGGTACCCAGGGGAGAACGATCCTTGTCTACCTTTGGCCTTCATAGACCTAATTAGTGCTTTGAAGTCGGAGAGTGTTCCGAATGCGGGATCCACGTCCACGAAGTTGGAGATGTCATAGCCGAAGTCGAGCATGGGGGACGGGTAGAAAGGAGAAAGCCAGAGCGTCCCTACGCCAAGGCTCACCAAGTAGTCCAGCCTCGAACGGATCCCTGTATTTACGTATTCAGTCGACAAGTATTCAAGTGTCAGTACCGGTTGTATATGCGATCTACTCGTGTGCCGAGACCGAGATAGCCACTGCACACTGAGTGCATACGTTTACGTTCTGAGTCCGTTAGAATTTGGACCAAGTTAGCTTGGCTGAGACTCGAATTACTATTCTGTGCAATTGGATCTGGATCCCGTAGGTCGCATATACTCCCGGTATCCCATGTCTCAATCCAATTAGGCCGTGTAACAGCTCATCAGGAGATGTGACATTTGAATTGAAAGAGTCTCTGTCCAACCTGTCAAGTCCCCGACTCCATTTCCCGTCGAGTCACAGAAGGAACGGACATATACTTCGTAAACAACTGTGGTTCGCCACCACTCCTCCTCCTCCGTCCCGCTACTCTTCCTTTGAACCAAAAGAACATTTAACGGACGTCATTTGACCTTTCTTCAAAAATGTTCAAACAATAGCCGGGATCAAACAGATTTCCGTGGGAATAGAAACAGACCTAATGACGAACTGGCTCGAGCTTGGATTTAAAATACATACAAATTGAGCCACATCCACCTTAGTTAACCTGGCCTAGATTATACGCTTTTGGTAGGGTAGAAGTAACAAGGTTAAGATTAGCTGAGCTGGGATCCATAGCTCCTTAAATTAGTGTGAATGCTGGAAGCAAGTTGGTTGAAATTGTACCCGATATTATATATTTATTTAAATATAAAGCCAAATATAAACGTGGAAGAAGCGCTACAAGAATGGCGTGTTAAATGATAACCTAGAATTTCATAAGATAACATCTCATGATTTCCATATACCTAAATAACAAAGTTGCATGTCGATCCGAAATAAGAACGTCAGGATGATTTATAATAGGAGGTTGTATTCATAGGGCGATACATATTCTTATCGTGCATCTTGCACTACGAGAGGTTCTTAAATAATACTTAGTAAACACAAGGAACTATGACGCTTACGCAGAGAAACCTATAAAGCTCATTTCATTACGCATACCCACCTGTCCATGAGAATTGGTGGATAGGATCTTTTAATTTCTGGGCTTCTACTGGAGCCTGGCAATGACGCCTGCTTGGAACCTTGAGTTCCAGCAGTCCGCGTTCCCGAGGTTGACAGAGTGGAACGGGCTTCCGTTGGGTGTTCAGAAATCCGGTCCATGCTTCAATCTCTGGTTCTACAATTCAATTGTACGGGTCGGAAATGACTTTTAGAATTTTTTGACAAGGGCAAATGGATTTATATAACATTAGAGGGACGGGTGAACCTGAGCGGATTACTTGTGCATTCGAATAGAAGCGCATACTAGAGATATTAGTATATGGGTCTATTGCTGTTCCTCATGCTGAACAGGATTGAGATGCCTCTCGAGGTCTCTTCCTATGCCCTTTACATGATGTGATAAAGTTAGTGGACGGGAATATGCAAAATGAAGTTATGTCCTTCTAACCTGATAACTCTTCTATCATGTTCGGTCAAATTGAAAAATCTTATGATTACAAGGCAAGGACACTATAGAGTCGCTTTATAATGTTGCTGTCAGATCAGGCCAGAATCTTAAAACAGTAGTAACGCGACCATCTGGTACGAAACAACGCGGGAAGACCATATAGGTTGTGACAAATTTTGTTCATTATTGCATGATGTCACTTTCTACAGACAAGTTTCCAGAATATTTATCGAATGTCGAACAAATAATCTACAATTATATTTTAAATTTATCAACGAAAAATCGTTGGAAGCAAGATGCACGGAATACGCGATTTGCAACAAGAAGGCAGGCGTTGGTGTGAGTAGAGCTCGGGTGCACTGAGCGACAAGTAATGTGGATTTTGGAGAGGATAACAGTGGAAAGTACTTTAGAGCATAAAACCCGTACCCGCTGGGCTTTCTCCAGCTCTCTCTGTGAATAATGCAGAAACTTTCTTGGAGCTCCAGCTCAGCTCAATATGTCTTGTACTTTAGTTTTATGAAGTTCTTAATCTGGGCTAATCTGGATTTCGTTGGCGAAGGCAGACCTCATCCCTCTTCTCGTCTCACCCATGACATTTACCATTTATTGATCCCCTCGGCACCTCTACCCCCGACCCAGCCTTCCCATCCGCCCTTCAGCCTGGTTATGGCAATACATAGGAAATTGCCAGTGAACCCCGAAATACAATATGAGCATAAGATAAGGTTACTATCATATTTATGATAGGTTCCAAGTTCCAAATGTCTGAGCGTTCCCCGGTGGATATTGGATGGAATAAGGCTCGTGGGCGTGGGCGTAAGGGGCTTTCTTTCGGAAACAGACAGACGTAAGAGTAGACTGTATTTTTCCCTAGCCGGTAGGATGTAATAAAATGATTGAAAAAATATAGGTAAAAGTTTTGGAATTTGTTGCGCTTTTCTTCTTGTATAAATTCTCGCTGTAGTACTTTATTGTACCTCCTACGGCTTCCTATAGCTTACTCCGCAAATCTCTAGGTAAAAGATGTAATTATATTTATTTTTAGAGACACCTGCCAACCAACAAATATCAAATTAAGGTTAAGTTGCCGTTCAAAAGCGGGATTTCCCACGTGGAGCCAGCAAGAAATTAAATAGTGCTAGACTAGACAAGGGAAGATACTAAAATGTGGGCTGTACGTACGTTGAGATGAGGGAAGCCACAAGAAAAAAAAATCTGGAAATCTTTGCAGTGTAGTGTACCTACTGAACTAAGTCGGGATATTAGTATCCTGCTTTCACCCAAAAGCCAGAGTACAGTGCCTTTTGGGAGAAAATGGGTCTGTGTCCATGTCAGCCTCCACTCTCAACCAGCACTTTTCACCCAAGGGATGGAAAAAGTGGTTTTCCTTCTAGCTTTTCATCCCGCCTGTCAGGCAGTGTTAAACTACTTATTTAGTGAGATGAGATGAGGCTGGATTGGTATGCAATATGGGGTTTCGAGGGGTTTGCTTTGCCTTGCCACTTGTACAACTCCACTATGTACAACTGTGTACGTGTACTTTTCCTGTGGTGAAAGCCCTGTCCTCTGTGCTGTCTGACCCAGTTTTTAGAGCTTCGGCCTGATTGATATTGACGTGGTGGAGTAGGGAAATAGTAGTGAAGCCTCTCCAAGTCCACTAACAATAGTCATTTGTATGCGTGGCGTGTATGGTAGAAACAAATTGGTTTCTCAGTAGTCGTAACATGGAACGTTTACGTAATGGCTAAAACGGAATTTCTTTAAGAAAGGATTTACATTACAGTGCATGTCTTTTTTCTGAGGCGGATAAAGAAGTTACCCTACACTGCAGGTTATTTTCTTGTTTGTTTCTTGGAGCCGGGAACAAGGCCTAACATGACTTTGGGGTTCGGCCAGGAGTTTTCAATGTAATTATGACGCACCATTTGTTCGGCTAATTCCATTTCCAGTGGGAACTGAATAAATTGGCTAATCAAATACAGTATAGCACCCTCCAGATCTCTGTGGGAAAGTGCTTGTGTAAAATAGGAAGCCTCCGTTCATCCATATGGATTTCCAGGTAATATTATTCCTGACTTGAGTGAAGGTATAATTTAATTACGAAAACCGCGACTTGGGCCTAGGTTTATGCAAATGCCTTTGTCGAATTTCATTTTCTTTCTCTCTGGCCTTGCACAGTTCCAACAACAACTTACACACATACACATATAACAAAGCATATGTGGCTCCCAAGCTGGCCAAATGCACTCAAGTCAAGTCAAGGAAAAGGATTCCAATAATTTGAGTCTGTGTGAAATTTGAGAGCCGAAGCCAAGGCTGTAAACTTCGTCCTTCGAAGTGGACAACGAGGCATGAAGGTTCCGTTGTAGGTTGACGTATTTTCCATACATACACGAATCTACACGTACACATAAGGTATGGAATGACTCATGGGTATGGCTATGGCGTAGTGCATCGGAATGACTGGAGAAAGTCGCACTTTCTCCGACCCAAGACGTCAGAGCAAGATAATGGGAAACTCTATCCTCCCCGAATCCAGAACTTGAAGAAAGTCGCGTAATTCTTTCAAGGCTCCATGAATTACTGGAGCATTGGCTGCATTATTTGCATTGCTCAATGAATTTGAGAAGAATCATTAAATATAGACTGCGAGTAAACAGAGCAATCTTGAATTTACATAACCTTACATGTCATCAAGGCTCGGTACACCACAAAACTTTTTGGCTATGCTTCTTTCCTTCCAAACACGACTGTCAGCGACACTAGACGCACTCAAATCTATTGTCATGAATTCTGACTGGAAAGGATTTAGCATGTACGTACAGATATATCGGGTAAAATTTGAATCCATGCATATTTGATTGATACTCTCTGTTTCGGTTGGTTGGGTCTGAAATGGAATTCCAAAATTCCTGCCCTATGCCTTGCCCGAAGTGGCAATAACTGACGGAGACGAGGTTTGAAGCTACTAAATTTGATACTCATTCTCTCGCCAAGCCTCATAAAACGATGGAGTGAAACACTTTTGGTAGTATTCATGAGTCCCCTTGGAGCTGTCTGGAATTCTGTTGGCTCGGAGGCTCGAGTCAACCGGAGTTCTTAATGATTAGCATGCTTTCTCCAGGCCCTTCCGTAGTCTTTCCTACCAGTTGGACAATGTACATGCAGAAGCGTATAAATAGAAGATGGGCGGAATAATAAGCGGAGACACGGAGAAATGTCATTATTCCTCAGCTCTCGTTCTCGTCTCTCCCGGAACAAACTTTTTTAAATAATCCAACGTACTTCTCTGTATCATTTACTTACTGCCTTGGCTTGGCTTTCTCCGTAACGCGACAACTCTGCATGAAACGACTCGAGATTAACTCTCAGAAAATTCAAGGATTAAAATGAGAAATTAGGCAAATTGCTGCAGTTTTAATCGGATTAGCGATTTATAAATTTTCTCATTGTACGGTTGCTGGTTTCTGGTTTGGAAACACTAACGTTAAAATGCGAAATTAGGCAAATTCTTGCAAGTTTGACTGAATTAGCAATTCCATGTATTGTACTAGCTTCCTTATCGTAGTTTATAGAGCTTTTTAGTTGCGCTTGCTTAGGTAGACAACATATAACTGTTTTTTTTTTACTGTAAACAAGCAGATATGATGCTTTTTTAATAGAATCCCACCGTCCCGAATTTAATTTGTTGTTAAATCGACTTTCTCCTGGTATGCCGAATAGTGTGAAGTGAAAGCATTTTAAAGGAGAAAGCGGAGGTTTTTCCCGGCTACTCTCAAGTCAAGCCCCTAGGAAGAGATATAATGAATGTAGCTATACTCTATCGATTCCAGCTCTCTCTCGAATCGATAAAAATGACGTAACCTGTTGTTCCAGCCGAGAACCCCCAGCATATAGCCATGCACCGTAATTCACGTCTACGTAGCATATAAATGACTGTTACATACACAATGTGACAGGGTTACGGTAAAGTTTATGCACTTCACAGCAACAGTCACCGAGACTACTGTATGGCTAGAAGTTAGGAGCTACAATGAAAGGGCGTATTGCGGAGGAAGATCATAGTTTTTGGGACATACCAGAGTCGGAATATAGAGACAAAGCCCCCAAGACCTAATTTGTTTCAACAACTTGTTTCTCTGGGGCTCGAGCCTCAACTCAAGTATGGGTTCCTTCCTCAGCCAGAACCAAATATAGGCAGTAGTTTTATGGCGGAGTATTGTACAGGGAGAAAGTCAGTTGAATAAATATGAGGTAGTCTCTCAAAGTGACACGGAAATTCCGATTCGGTAGTTTTAACTGGCTGTTCGGAAGTATATATGACCCGCATTGAACCTTTCACCTGTAGAAAGCTATTCTACCGACAAAGCAATACCAACCCATCGTCTGACAGGCAACTTTCTCTATGTTAACTTGTTCAACCATTGGACTTCGACCAAAAGCCAAATGAGGGAAGAACTGTCGGGATTCTTTCAGGCGGAAACCGGTAGGCCAGAGTGAATCAGGAGCACCAGCCCAGGACCCCCTCTGCCCCGTGTGCCCAAACTTCTTTTGACATTTCTCTCCAGATGGGTTGAAAGCACTCTTCTTTCTCCAACCCGGGGCCCAGGACTGGAGGGACTACTTCAGAGCTGGAGCTCGAACGAAACACACATATCGCTGCAAGCTGCTCAGACTCACGAGGAGCCAAACCTATCCTGTCATACATAAATTATAAATTACAAACTCCCATATCTACAGTATTTGAACAGTTGGTTGTTGAGTTGTCTAGCTCCTGCAGCGGCCCTGACCCATCATCCGACCTCAGCCCAGTGCTTGTCGATACATGTGCTGCATTACGCACAGTTTTGTGGAGTAACAACTCAGCCCACTAGGTTTCTACATAGCACAATTTCTACAGGACAAACCAATAATCAATGGACTTGCGGTTTTACTAGGACAAGGGCTGACTCGTTTCCGTACTACTTAATTGTATTTAATTGAGTCAATAAGAGAGGTCTATACCGTGTATACAAGTGTCTCCAGCTCTTAATGACAGAACTCATCAATTCCCTGGTGACATTCGCCTCAGCCACCACGGCCTCTACCACGAATGCCATTCTGGAGGCAGGCAGACGACCCTCCCTCATCTCCCGTAAGACACCCACTTCTTATTTACTCAAACTTTCATTAGCTCAAGTGCTCGGGATAATTCATAAAACCTTATTAGTATGGAACGATAGTAATGGTTGTATCCTCATGACAAGCTGACTACCGCATGTAGAGCGATTGGACGTGTTGTCACCGCATCTAAATTCAATGAAGAGATATTGGAAACCACAACATAAGGCTTGGAGTAGTGTAATGAGGGGTTTATAATAGAGGACACTTCATATCTCCGTAATAGGCCAGCCACAGCTGCTAAATTAGCATTACACTATCGCCCATTCCATATCTCAAACTAGGATTGATATGTAGTCATTGTCATTTCAATGCGGCAGCTATAGCTTAACTTTTCTCAATGTTGAGCAAGGTTTCTTTTAGAGATTACTAGTTAGAATTAAATACTAGTCCCAGCCCTGGTGCGGGGGAAGGTGTGACGTGAGAGACGATGTGTATTATTCTCATCTTACCAATTTCTAGATTCCAATCATCATTAATGGTGAAGAAATGGAATAGTTTTTGTTTTTGGGGAAATAACAAAGGCAGGGCTGGGAGTGTGCTGGATTCATTCATTAGTGAATAGTTCTGGGAAAGAGAAATTTTAGGGCTTCCGAATTCATGTCTGGATGGCGTGAGCGATTGGCTCTATTTCTCACTAAACGTAACCCAACACGCCGGAAATCCACGGAGAAAACAGGTACGAGGCTTCGCATCTTGTGTTTACCACAAATTAGCCTACTAATTGCTGTTCCTTTCTTACTCGGTTCATTTGGTTGAGAAATTGGTTAGTTCTATGTTCAACGCTGGGAATAATTTAGAAATTATGTATATCTAAGGCGTATTTGTTTAATTGTCGGCAAAATAGGTCAGAACAACTGTCGACAAATTTCAGCATTTTTGTCGGCAAGTTTCAGCATTTTATCGACGCCATTGAATGGCACACGTTTAATTTATGTACTTGAATATTTACGGGAGAGGGCGAACTTACGGCTGAAAACCTGTCACATGTCGGTAGTTATTCGTTGTTGGCCTAATTAAGATAAATGAGTTCTATATATCTCTGGAATGTCAGTCGTTCATTGTAATGCAAGTAATTGACAACACTTGAAGGCATTTCAAATATTAATACTAGTTACAATTTACAGTAGGTACTCTGAAAAAATTAATACTATAGCGCGAGTAGGGAGGCTCAGGGTATCAAATGCTGGATGTTCCAAAAGATTAATGAATATTCAATCGCATTCAGATCGCACGAAATTTTAGGGTACTTGTAAAGATTTGTCTCAGTCATCACCGCTTCGCTTTAACGAATGAACATAATTCGTTCCTAAACCAGTGAACAAAGTGCAGCCTGAAAAGTTAAATAATCATTTCTCAAAATGCGATCATGACTAATGGCGATTGGGTAGTACCAAAGATTGTTTGGAAATGGTGAAAGCATAGGCTCCAAGGACTTTATGTGAATACTAAGCACATAGTAAGTATTCTGTAATGCTCCTTTCAGACGGTCGGACGCTGTCACTGATGACTCTGGGCCGGGCGGACAGTTGCAGTGAGTCGGGGTTTAATCAATGGCGAGATGCGATGAGGATGGTGGCTCGACTACCTGGCGGCCTACCACCCGAATTCCGCCTCCGTGTAAGTCCCACACCATCTTATTTTTTCTCGTTTTGCCTTAAATTCTATCTCCAGCCAGGCATAGAAACGCTGAGCTTTAGAAAATCCGCCGCTCTATTGTTGGTCCAGCAGAGGCAATGAAAGGAAGAGCTTTGTCCTGTCCTCCGGCACTCACTCCCTCCGACATCCGATAAATGAAATGAGTGGGAGAACAGTACAGCATTGTAACGAACTAAAACTTTTCCTCAAACACAACAAGGTTCCGAGTTGCGAAAACGCCCACATAACGTCCAGAACCCGCTTTTATGAACTCTCGGCCCAAGCAATTTTCTATTGTCCCGAAATCATAAATTGCATCAATGGAGAAACTAAACTAAAAAGAGAAATACTAACCTTTTTATGCTTAGGGCTTGGTTAGAACGAAAAAAGAGCAGTCAAGTCAGAAGCTGGCTGTCTGTCGTTGACAAGGATCTAATTTCATTTTCGTTCTTGCAGGGTAATAGAAATAGCTCTCGGCCCTCATTTAATTGCTCATTATGAACGACTTTTGCCGGTTACCTATATTTTTTTTGTAAAACGGATATTTCGTGGACTTGGAATAAGCCATACTTAAATATTTGTAAAAAATTTAATGCTGCGGGTGTTTCAATATTTTTATGAGACATTTTAAGTGCAATTTTTAATTGCCTATTGCCAATGACGAGCATACGAAATATAACTTTCCCCAGCATCCACGCTCAACTTTCATTTCCAATTCTTGACAGCTCAAGGTTTTTTTTTCTTAAAGAAAAGTAGAATACACAAAGACAGGATTGAATTTTCTGAAGTTGAAAGAGTGAAAGCTGTGGAAAAAAAGAAATTGAGAGATGAAACGGATAATGGAAGAAATTCTATTTGGAATTGAGACTCTGTCGTATATGTGCCTTCTTGTGAAGGCGAGAGAGCATGAAGCGTAACAAGTTTTTATTGCTCAGAGCCACAGCCCACAGAGTACATACGTAGCGTTAGGGCTGATACATACATGGATTCCACATTGTGGCTTCCCTCCAAGGACAAACGAGTGGAGAAAGTAATTGGATCTCTTTGCTCTTTTTTATTCTGGAACAGCTGTGGGAAAATTTAGCTGATCGATACCTTCAAGTACATGGGATTGACTGGACCAAAATTGTCAATAGATGTAATTTGGGATCTTCTCGAGACTCTGAAATTGCGGATCAAATTGACAAAGTGAGGATGACATGAATTGAATGACTAATTATTGAGGGTGGGCTCATGGGCTGTCCTGGCATTGCATTGCTTCAAGTTATATACCCTTGTTTTCTCCGTGTTGCGATTCTACAGGATCTTCATCGAACGGGTTGTACGGGGTTTAGCGGTGCGAAACAAGCAGTATTAAAACAAGTATTAGTTTCCTATGCTCGATGGAATCCGGCTGTGGGCTACTGTCAAGGTTTCAACATGATCGGAGCCATTTTACTCCAAATGACGAGTGGGAATGAACGACTGACGCTCAAAATCCTTATTTTTCTCTTCGAAGGAGTTTTACCGGAAGGTGAGCGGAATCCGAGTCCCCGGTCAACCCCATTAAATCTAAAAAACGAGAATTCAATAGACGCAACAGTCGTTTTATTCCAGACTCCTTCGTATCACATATCAAATAGCAGTCTATTTCTATTCCCTTGTGGCCTGGAACAGAGAAACTGGAGTTGATTTATCACACAGTTACTGGGCATGTAATGAATTGCGTACTCCGAGAGTTGGCACATGAATTTAGATTTATGAGACTTATTTTCACCAAGGAGAAAGTCCGCTGTTTAAACTCTCGGCTTTCTTGTTACTTAGTCTTCGTCCGAGCCTGGTTTCATGTTATCATTCATCACCATTTCCGTTTTTTTTTGCAGGTTATTTTAGTCAGGGTCTTCGCGGACTTGCTGTGGACATGGCCGTATTTCGTGAAATTCTTAAACTACGGAAACCCACGCTCAATGCTCATCTGGGCCGGCTCCAGAAACGGGATGACAGTCCGCCGCTCACGGACGTTTTTACAATGCATTGGTTCCTCACGCTCTTCATCCATTGCTTGCCCATGACCAGTGTTTTAAGGGTAATCCTGTTTTTTTACAGTTTATCAGCTGAAAATTTCACAAAAGTCGATGTAGGTACCTATGCCATTTTGCTAGATTCTAGGGGAAAAGTACCAATTTTCTAGATAGTTCGATATAAGGCTCTTTGAAAATTGGGCTTCAATGCCTCATTTTGTTTATGATGTAGATTTGGGATTTGGTGCTTCTGGAAGGCTCTGAAGTTCTGCTTCGTGCGGCGCTAGTACTCTGGGCTGCTATCGAGACGTAAGTATATTTTTTAGCCCAGAAATGATTAGGAGCCTGATTGTGATGAGTGGGCAGGAATTTATGAGTCTAACAAGAGGGTTGAATTGGTTTTTTAGACGAGTTTTGTGCGTGTCAAGCACAGATGAGTTCTACTCCGTGATGGGGGTTGTGACGAGGGAAATGCTGGAGTTTGGGCTCATGGATCCAAATTCATTAGTGAAGGTACGTAATTCATACTTTCTCTGCTCTCTCCTATCTCTTCTTCTGCTACCATAATCATAATCTTCTTCTTCAGTAATGAAATGAAACAGGCAGACACGAGATTACTATAAAATTGGAATTTTCAAAACTGGAAAGCAGAGACTGAAACTGAACCGTTCTTACAATGTTACACTCAATCCTTTGATCCAGCATCAAACAACTTTGAAGGGGTTTCTAAATTCTCTCGAATCACTGTGTTGTTCTAGTAGAAAATACAATTATGGCGCAACTTTGCAGAAATATACGAAAATCAAAATTTATTTGTCATAAACCATCATAAACATAACACTTTCTGATAAAACAACACATGCGGAATGTTAGTCAATAAGCGGGACACGATAACAATGAATATAAAAATATAATCTGAACATAATACTTAATTAATTAGTCGGTTTTCTAAATGCAAACTATACGTTGTGTCCAGTAAAAGTGTCAGGAAATATTTACAATAATTGATGGATACAAGGTATATGGACACATAAAACTTAGCTACGTCAGAAACCTCTCTATCGCAGAGTTAGTAATGTGACTAAAATTG
>JAQFYT010002839.1:0-11954 GCA_034694925.1 Ceratophysella denticulata
CAGTTATACACCCCGGAAGAATTTGGAATCTTAAATATTGTGACAGGTCTGTCAAGCCAAGTCATTCTCAACTATCACAATAGATTTATATAACAGAGGTTTAGGGATTTAAATCCGGAATTTAAGGAGATGTAAAACGGCTCACGTCTCGTAGGTATAATTCAGGAATTATATTTCTTGCGAATGCATTTACGTTGCGCAGAGGTTCAGTCGAGAGAAAGTTCACGAAAAATAGACCACGTATGCAACTAGTAACGAGTTCATCCACTCTATTGGTACTTAAGGTTAGGTTTACTGTTTCGTGACTTTCACCAACTTGAACCGTTATTAATTCTAGACATAACGCATTGTTGTGAAATTTGTTGGACTACCATCCAAATGTCTACAATATCTGGAATACGATTAGATTTCCAGCCATGGTCTAGTCGGTTGGACCAAAACCTGATTTGCATATTGTACTAGGTACATAGACTTCGTCATTGGTCAAACAAGGGAGTAGTTTGATACATGACTGAAGCTTGAAGTTTTGGGAATAAAATGACAAAAGTTGTGCCCAGGGATAAAGTTGGGATATGCTGGATGCAGCAGGAGAGAGTACGTATAAATAGTGGAGATGCCGGGTGAGGGTGGGAGGGGATTCCGTAATTCCCACTGAACCTACTCCAGTGAAAGTGAAGGGGGGAGGCTCACAGTAGAGTGGATGAATAAATAGACGCTCCATGAACCTTTGACCAATGTGCAGCCATGCTGGAAGAATAAAGATCATCATCATCATCTCTTTTCTCTCCGCTCCCAACTCCCGAACCCTGTCGTAGTACACAACAACACAACTTTCTCCAGCATCGCCCACGAGGCTGGCTTTTCTTGGAATTCCCTGGTCCGCTTGACCGTTAGGACACCATTAGTGAAATACAAAATACAAGCTTTTTAGAGCTTGATATTCATCAATTACCTTATATGTATACAAATTCGAGCCTAACATTATGTTATAACATTGTCTTGAAGTCGGTTGAAAGTTTGAAATTAGGTACGCGTAGCAATACAATGACAGAGAATAAAATCATGTATATCTCTGCATTTAAAAATGTGAATTTCTTGGTGAAAGTACGTGTGTTGGTCAAGGCAGATATATCTTTTTAAAATTCCCATAAATGTACACATACCTTCAGATAAACCCAATCTAACATAATGAGAATGACACATGATAAGATAACACTAACCTAACTTCATGTCAATTAATCTACCCTTAACAAGCCTCATTTAATATGCCACTGCTGCTGCACGGATTCCACAATATGTCAAATGCCATAGCGTCTACGACAGGAGATGAATCCAGAAACTCCCAACAACGCCGCCGAAGCCGAGCCCGAGAAAACGACTCTAACTCTGAGCCCAAGCCGCCGTCTGTTACTATAGGCAGACGAAGAGAAGAATCCGAGTGCGCGCTGGACCAGAATTTTATTATTGATCTCGGAGGTTGGCCTGCCTTGTCTTTGGCTGCGCTGCAGACGAAACAGAAAGAAAAAAAAACTTTCTCCTTGTATAAGTACTAATGCCGTAACCCTATCGTGAAAGTGAAAGTCCAGTCCAGGCCAGACCCATCTCCAAATAATAACATTTTCATTACATTGTATTACAATGAAGAGTTTTTCGGAGCGTCCATTTTCATTTGATCCTCAGATCCCAGACGCTCATATTCCCAATGTTGATCCTGGAGACTAGGAAAATCCTTCATGAAATATTCATGGGCTTTCACTCGCTCCGCTCGAGTAGACGAGCGAGAGAACGAGAGGAATGGTCATGTACAGGAATAAATGAAGTTCTGGATAGAGATAGGCTTCATTTTTCTTGGACATTCCCCATCTCCCCCTTTAACTTCAACATGGCTGCTCTCCCTGCTTTTGCTCAAATGAATTTAGGCTTTGGAATACTATTTGCATATTTTAAGAGACGAGACGAGGAAAAAAATGCTTTCTTCCGCCATTGCTGTGTTCATCCACAGCTCACAGCATGGGGTGTAAGGAAAAGGCGGCAGGATAACTGGGCATTATTACACACACAGTATTTAACTGGGATGTTTGTAGCGGAAAACTAGGAAAAATACGGGACACATCGTTTAAAATGAAAAATGAAAGTGGGTTTATCGGATTCCGCATAAAGTAAGGCTAAGGCTTGAAAGAGGGAAAGGCACTGGCGGTGAAAGATCAAACGTTTCCTAGGTAATTCCTCCAAGACGACCGGCGGGGGAGCGGGATCTCAATTTACCGTCGAGCACGGGATTTCCGATTTCCCCTAGTTCAAAAATTTAAGATGCTTCAGAATTGCGTAGAAATACGCAATATAAATACATAGTTGAAAATAAACGAAAACCGTAGCCGGTACCAACTTAAATATATGCCGTGCAAATAATTTCAAATATTCTCATATTCAAAAATACATTCAAAAACTTTTAACAGATTCAAACTTGAGACAAAATTTTTAATATCTAAATGCCGTACATGCCTATGCTACAGCAAAACCGCTACGACCCAGATTTCAAACAATTAAAATTAAATACAAGATATACCAGCCGCGTCAAGGCGCAATACTTCGTCGTTGTCCGCGTCTTATTTCGAGACCGTGTTTTTAGCTAAATAAATATGTATGATTAGGTAATAAATCGCCCTGGAATGGGGGACACCTCTGACTGGGCGTATGACACACGATGAACGCCTCACATTATCCTAACACGACTTTACTCATGTATGTGTAGAACCAGCAACCAGCCCATTATTACATTAAAAGACGAAGACAAAAGGTCTATCTACCACTTGTGCCACTTGGACAAGTTGACATTCCTACACAGAACAGAACATAGAGTCGTCTCTGATCCAAAACCAAATAAAGTATTCATCGAAGAGCAGCAGGAACTTATTCAGGCGTCGTTACTTCATTGCAGACCAGCGGGTACTAAATCATTCTAAACCGTTTCACACTTCCTACCATCATGCCATATACCATATACCCTTGAAACTGCGGTATGTTACAGACTGCCGAAAAGTGTCCCAGAGAAAATTCCGAGATTAACAAATTCTGCAGTTAAAACTTTCCATATCCTCAACATACTCAAAAATACCCCGCCGAGGTGGCGCAGAAGGGTTAATAATTCATTATTAATTCATTTCATTCCCACAAAATTGTGTAAACATAAACACATGTCGCCTTGATTTCTAAGGAATTTGTAGGCAATACATTTCGCACGTTTAGAGCTTTACATTCCAAGAAGGACTTGGGTAGACGTTAAACTCCTAAACTCCTTGGAGTTCCCATATTCACACATTCCTCTGTCGTCTGAGTTGACAAATGACCCTTCTGCTCCCTGTCTGTGTCACCTCCTTGTCGCCAGTCTCGTATTTTTGTTTGGGGACAAGGCTATAAGGAAGTGGGTGCTTATTAGTCCCACGCTTACAAATTAGAGATCCTGCGTCAAAAGTCTCTCACGAAGTCTTTCTTAGCTTGTGCAATCTGTAGCTTAGCGTGGGTTTCAATATGGAGGATGGAATAATCAAGGACAATCAAAGAAACTGCGGTGCATTCTTAATCCCAATAATTTTGCAAAATTTCCTCTAAAATCCTTAAAATATGACCCATAATAAACGTGACTGTGTGTGTAAAACCCTTATGAAGACCTATGGAGTAACTAAAAAGCCTGAAATTGATGTGGTAAACCCATATTGAGTGACAAGGGAGGCAAGATGGGGTAAAATACAAATAGAAAAACACCTCAGTAAAGAAAGAAGATGTAGTTGTCTGCGGGTTTTTTGGGGCTCCCCATTATGTGACACTTTTATTACAAGTTATGGACTCTTCTGCCTGTCAACCTTTCTCGTAATCTAACTCAAGTTCCCCAATGTCTCTCTTAGCTCAAGAAACCTGGGCCCAAGTCATTATCGTAATTCGGAATGACACCATTCTGAGACATTTCGGCCATACGCTTTTCTTTTAAACAAACGAGTTGTACGATGAATTCGGCGCGGAGAATTAGCCGTACGAATATTTTAAAATTAATTGTTAATTTAAATACGTTTATAAGTAAATAAAAGTTTTCGTTCTCTGCTTTTGGTGCTGTTTAGTCCGCTATGTATTTAGCGCCATATTTTTGCGCAGCTATATTTCTTCACAGAACCTAACTTATTGCACATGAAAAATCTATTCACTTCGAATTGTCGAATTACCACAGATCCGTGTCCTTTTGCCTGAAGTGGGTAATAATCATAATCATCATATTCAAAGGAGTATTAAGTGCCTCCATGAAGTTAGAGTTACGTAAAAACCTGGGTTGAAGGCATAAGAGTTGAATCAATGTTTTGAACGATAAAATAAAGTAACTATACATACACACGGACATGAGGGAGAATAGAGCATAGAAATCATTCTGGATGAGGACATTAATGCCCAGCGTGGGGTTGAAGGATGTGTTCATCCAATGCATTGGAGACTGGGGAAATGCATGCATATAAAGTGATTGGTTTGAGGACTACGAGGTACTTAAGTGGTAGGCCCATAAGGTGTCTCTCTCACATAAACATAAACATTAATGTAGACATTATCGTTCCGAAGGATAAATCTCTGCTTATCAAAAGAGCGTTGGGGGGAGGTATGTACTATGTACAATGTAGAATTACTTGACAAAGATTCGAGGCAGGCTCAATTTGACTGAATTATAATTATAATTACGAGATAGAATTAATTGAATATATGGTACATTGAGGTTATACGGTTTAGTTTGCAGTTTTACAGGTGTTGACGATACAAATATTGGCATAATTTTGTTTTCGAATCAGAAACGCTTTAAAAATCACACATAAGCGAAAACTAGCGGTTAATTGCCGGTTTTTGGACAATGAATGTCTGAAAATATCAATTCTATCGTAGCAATTGTACTCTGTATATTACAGAATTTAATAAAAAGAGTGTTGCTCTTATTTTAGCCCGTTTAAACCATTTCTTATTTAACCCTATTTCACCGGAAAGACAACTTCATGATGACTTGACTCAAAAAATTACATTTTACAATTATTTCAAGTTTCAAACACCCCCTTACATCTATTTCTCTCTGTCTTGATAAAAATTCCCGTACAATTTCAATTTTCCAATTTCCTTTTCCGCTAACGCTAGAGTCTCAGATAAAAAGAAGAATCCGAAACCTCTTTTGAGAAACCGGGTTGAAGCATTCAAAGTTTTGAAGTTTAAGAGAATGAAACAGAAAGCGTGGTTAATTGTTCTCCGTTCCAAAACTGGGTCTACTTATCAAAATGATATAGACCGAATCCAATCATACCATCATACCAACCAGTCTATTCAATTAACTTTTTGGGGAGCTTATTACAGTTTCCCCTTCTGATGGTGCTGCTGGAGGATGACAGGTACTTTTTGTGTTTTATATAACGCCAAACACAGGCCAGGCAGGCTCTTGTATGTTTCATTACACTCAGAGTGGAGTCGTCTCATCATCCGAGCAGAAGAAATTCAAGACCAAGGACACTTCAAAAAACCCTTTTATTTTCGTCACGTGAGACTGAAACTGAGCTATTTTCATGGATTCAATGATTCAAGTACCTACTACGAGGAGGGCAAGGATAGGAATACAATAGAATTACATGGAAATGGAGGATGGGTCGAATTGAAGGGGTATAAACGAACAAGGGAAACTATTTCAATTCCACTGTAGGTACTGTTAGTTGTCCTTTACGCAAACTGAAAATCCGACGGAAATTAGACGCGCAAGATATTTAGAAATACTTAAGATGTGTACATACGGTTTTGGCCTATCCAATATCTGTCAAACCCCTTTCCACTTTCACCTGCTCAGCTTCAACTTCAGCTTTTTCCAATTTTCTCAAAAACTAGCACTGACATTGGCTGGCGTTTTCCAAAACTTTCCGAGAAGGAGAAGCGAAGGTAATCCATTAATTGAGAACGGATATACCTACCTCTATGTGCAGTAATAATCGTAATAGGAGGATGGAAGACCTGTCTCCTAACAAGAACCCCCCACTAAGACCCCATCACATCAACATCGCAGGCATTTTAGAAACTCAAGTCAAGCTTAGTTCAATCCAATCTCGTCTTCCGCTTCAGACAAGAAATTGACAAACATTCTTCTTCCTTTTCCAATCACAATAAGTAGTGAAACTCACAAACTCACAACAAGGATTTTAGAACTCTTTTCTAGACGGAATCTCCGAGAAAAGTAGGGCCGTTTGCGGCAGCTTGGAACCGAAAATTTCGGGTACAAACCGTTAGTCATATATCACAAAGCTTCCTGGCAATTCTAATGTTTTGATTTTTGGGATTGGTAAAACATTATCCAGTGTAATTAATGGCTCCATCAATTAACGTGATTCTAAGCTTTCCAACGAAGTATCAGACGCTTAGTTTCAATAGTCGGCAGAGCATGCCTTGGACCATGATTTTTCCATTAGCGAACATTGTAATATACCGCCAAAATTCAAAACATGAGAAAATCTTAAATCAAATTCGGTACAGCAGACAAACGTGTGTATAGAACCATGGGAGACTGCAACTGCAGCATAAGATCCTTCCGGTCTTAAACAAAAAATTGATCCGCATCTTCCTCGTTCCACGTCTTTAGAGAGGAAAACTTTATAGATTATATTTTATTTTCACTCGACTGGAGAGTTCTTTAATTAGTTTGGAGACTGCAGCATGGTTCTCCTTCAGCCTCTTGAACCAGGATGGTGAGCCTAGTTCTTTTAAAAAAAAAGATGCCCAAAATCCTCATTATAAAATGCTCGAGCATTCTTTTCCAACATACATGGTCGAAGTAAAAAGGCCAATCAAAGCATGTGATATACGATATACATTCTCTGTATATTCCATATCCTACATATCCTTTATTGTCATTTTACAATTCACAATTCCGAAGGATTGAAGGAAAATCTGAATATGAGGGAGTGGGTTCTAATAAACTATGCCTAGGTAGACAAGGATAATAGTTGAGTCAGGAGTCATAAGTCGGAGTTCCAAAGTAGCTAATAATTCTCGGGACTTTTGTTCCCCCCTTTGGTCCCCCATTGTCATTCTCATCATCTTTTATTTATTCTGAGCTAGGGCACTTTATGTAACCATATTATTTTCATATAAAAAAATCTACAT
This sequence comes from Ceratophysella denticulata, assembly GCA_034694925.1. Taxonomy (NCBI): domain Eukaryota; kingdom Metazoa; phylum Arthropoda; class Collembola; order Poduromorpha; family Hypogastruridae; genus Ceratophysella; species Ceratophysella denticulata. The sequence continues at coordinate 7,159 of JAQFYT010002839.1, forward strand.
TGTCATTATCCTCTCTTTGTATCTGGGTAAGAGCTGTATGCTGCCTGCTGCATAGAACCCACTCCACCCATAAACACTTGTATTGAAAGGAGGCAAAATCTCTGAGTAAAGTCTGTAGAGATGGAACTACTACAAACTACATGAGCTTCCACTTCATTACAGGGAGCACAATGTGAGACGGATTTTTTTTAGTTGGAACCGGAACAATGGAGGTTAAGCGTGAATGGAGCCTAATCAACAATACGAGGAGCTAAAAGTCTCTATGGAACTAAATATTTCTCATATACGATCTGGGTTCTGCATACAGACAGACAGACACAGTAGCGCGGATTCGTGTAACGATTTTGGATTACGGCGGTTTAAAAACCAAGAAATTTTTTGATACCGATATGCTAACCTGTTCGCGAATTCCGAGCATCACAGTCACAGTCACAGTTAAAAATTGTAACATCTTGTGACAGGTACGGTGAAAGTTAATGCCTCTTTAAGTTAGCACTATTCAGAAGACTAACCGTAATATACCCAAGCTAAAAATAAGCCTTTCTCACATAAAATTCCGGTTAATTTGCTTCCCAACTCTTGTGACTTGAACCAGGAGCAGCTTCCGTGTAGATATCTCCGTAATGCTTTACAGACTATAAAACCTCCCCATAAACTTTAACTAGTTTGCCTATAAACGAGGGTAGAATTAAAGTTCAATAGCCCAAACGGATTTTTATTGAGCAGAACACAAACCCATTTGAACTTACTGCACTGGTTGGCGTCCTGGAAGAATAAAAAACAACCCGGAGGAGCTCCTGTTTTGCCGTGCTCCTGTCTGGGACCGGGTGCTAAAAAAAGATGCATACATCCCACATCCAAGATCCACCTTATCACCCTCAATGTCAAGTCAAGCCCTCGAGAGAGGCACTAAATACTAACTTGCATGTCAGAGTGCGTGTCGTGTCAGTAGCCCAGCATTTCATCGCTTTCGTGAAGGAGGCAGACAAAAAATCAGAGAGACTGTCTAGTGTCTAATAAACAACTTCGCTTTTTTACTGTACTACCTACTGGTATATCTGCTAACTTTCTCCATGAACATACAAACCTACTGTGCATTTACTGTACGTCCAACGATTCAACGTTTACGACGTTTGGGCACACGTGTGACAGCCGACATGAACCTGCGGCTCTGGCCGTTGGTGACATGCTACGCCAAACTCTCGGCTCATCTTTACGTTCACGTGTGGTCGTAAAATTGTCCCGAAATTACAGTAGATCTCGATAATTATTGGTAAAACAACAAGTAAAAATCATGAGCTATTGTTTCTTGAACAAACTTAAAACTTCGAACACATTTACATTCAAACCTCGACCTGCCATATACAAGTGTACACGACCCGTTAGAGTAAAAATCATTTCCCATGTCGGAAAGTCAAGTATCAACTTTTTTAAAATCACGCTAGGTCTTTCTATAATCTATATATTTACTGTTTTGTAACTTGTAACTGCTAAGTTTCCCAAACTTCTTGGACTCGAATTTCAATTTAACAAAGCACAAAAAATAAACCTTTCAACACACATGGAAACCTGTATGTATTGCTTATGTAACCTATCCGAAGAAGAAGGGGACAAGGAGAAAATGAACCCACACGAAATATCAATCCATCTCTTTTACGTTTACCCCCTGACTCAAAAACTACCTCTATGACTCTTCTGGTGAAACACGAAAAAAAACCTTCATGAGAAACACGCACAGGGCTTGACATGACGCGTCATCGTCCAGCACGGTGAGGAAAAGGGGTTAAAAATTTTAAAATGCTTAAAATGTTAAAAATTACTTGGAGCCACGGAGAAATTACCTACTATTACATATTATTACTGTTTTCCTTGAGTTGTATGTGTGTACAATGAAGTAGGCTGAGCGGAAATAATGGTTAGTGCAAACATTTTATAACCATTTTGTCCTTCTGTTTCGTTCATCCATTGTTCGGATTTTCTGGCTGGTAAATGCCTCACTAAAGGACTTGATGGGACCCCTTCATTTTATGCATGTAGTATACTGTTAGCAATACATCTCTAAAAAATTTACTGGATTCAGAATTGAGTCCATAGTAAAATGTCAATGGGTCTAAACACATGTAAGGTATTATTAGACTTCTCTCTGGTATTATATGGCTTTATTCTTCGTATAAAAAGTGGACTTGGGACATGATGGGCATCAGGGGCACAAAAGGACTTTTTTTGGATAAATCCAACTTTGCAAATGGAAGAGCATTAGCGATTTGAGTATTTGAGGGAGAGAGGATAATAGACTCCTGTGCCTCTGTGTGTTGTATGGGGCCTGAGATGTCCCATCATGTGAAAAATAGGGATAATGATGTCGAATAAAGGTTTGTTGTGAGAACCCCTTTCCTTTTCACAGAAGGACTCAAACTCCCGAAATCACATTCAGGACACAGGAGAAAGAAAAAAAAAACTTCCCAATTCATGTAAGTAAATACGTACACAGAGAGGAATATAGGGAGATCTACTCTACTTACATTCGACGGAAATCGGGAACTTCTATTCAAACCTAGCCAGTCAAGTACAAACACACACAAGTTGTGATCTCTGACATGAGCGGGGTCGAGGAGGGAGGGCGAGGAAGGGATCGACGACATTTTGTAGGCAAATCGGGACCGATTGTCAAGTACATTAGGTAGTACATTACACATACAAATAACTCCGTGCTGAATTTCGGGGGTTTCGGACGGTTCGTCTTGGACGAATCGACTTGCGACTATTTTGTATGATAGAAAATTCGCGTTTAATTCGTCCAAAATCGGTACAGGTATCGTGTGCAATTCTGAGGGTCACATTCAACGTTTTCGTATTCCACATAATATTCAGTAGGTGATTCTGCTCAATTATAACATCTGTTTTCAAATTGTAAAATACGTCGAGTAATTAACGTTTTATCGAGTTTTAATAAACGGCACCGATTTTGTTCTGGAAATTAAAACATCTTACGCAGTAATCGTACATTGAAAAAGCTTATGGACAAGCACAAACGAAAATATTTAGCTAAATACATATTCTTATATTCTAACCGTTAGTTTAAATTTTAATTTTAAAACAAAAAATTTTCCTAAGACGAAATGACGAGCTACCCCATAACGTAACCTCGCACACGCCACAGCACTATGTGAACATTTGATTTGACTGGTCACTGGATCGTATATTACACGAAACTAAATACACATATCAATCACTTACACACAACTTTCTCCTCCGTGCTCCGTAAAGAGCTTCAAAGAGCCCTAATACACACTCTGTGCATTTCCCTGTACATACACACATACGCAGCAGTGTCATTGTCACTCTCGTCGCCCTAGGTCCTCAGGACAATATCCCTGACGTATACGGTACGTGCTCGGTCTGGCCTGGCCATGGCCAGGGTATCCGAGGTTTCGTAATGTGGCTTTTGAGAACCACTGGGGCATGCAACCCTTTTCCCCCATAAGGTCACCATTGAATTGATATAAGACTCCATGGGTTTCCAACCGTTGACAACAACGGGTGACATTCGAGTTCTTTAAAAAACTCCAACGTCAAGCCCAAATGGAGCGAATATACGACAAGAGCCAGGGGGTACTTTAAAGTTTGCTTTCCTGATTATGTTCCAGCTCCAGCTTCCATTATTATACAAATTAATTAATCTGGGAGTATGTAGTACAGTGTTCCCTTCTATAAATTTCACTGAGGCGGATCAATGGGCCCTACTTTTAGCTCAGATTACCGTTCCCATTTGTCACCTGGGCCGTTCTAATTGCCGTTACAAACCGTCGTAAATTACGACGTAGGCATCAGTTGTTCGCGTACCATACAAAATATTGCATACATAGTTTTCCTTATACATAGTAAATACGTACGCCAGAGAAAGCAGAAACCTATATTTCCTGATTCCTGACATGCCAACTCATAACTCAAGCCTTCACCTAAGTCAAAGCCATATACGTACGAGAAACTATGATTTTTTTGCCAAGCTATTATAAACACATTGCGGAACCACCGGTGAGTAATTTGCATATTGGAGGCCCGTCCTGTCATCAATCAAAATGCGGAGTTCTTATCGGCTCACTCACCCTACTACTTATAATTCCAAAAACAACCCGCTTAACAACGAGTAATTAGTTCGAGCCCGCTACTTTAAAAATAGGTTGTTTCGTTGTTCGACAAGGAAATCTTTGAGATTTCTAAATTTGCAGGCGACACCGAAACAGCGGCCCGTGCCCAGAATTACCAAGTGACAGAAGGAGACACAGAAATACATACACAAGGAACGGTAGTCGTGAACAGACAGACGCGGTCATAAATCACACAGTTTGGGCATGACTCTAACTACTTTATCATCTCCTCGTTCTAACTGAGACTACATACTAATATTAATGCTTCTTTCTTATTCCGTGTGAATGCTATAAATTGTATGTATTTTTCTAAAATATATGGCTTGTGTAGAGCAGAGTGACCTGGGGCCTACCCACCTTTTCACACCAAACAACATTTGGAGTTGAGCCGAGGCACCAACTCCGTATTGGCCAATTGGGATCTACATACATACAGTTCATTCGGCCTTCGGCCCGTGTCCTTTACACCGTGTAACATAATCATATGTCGTGACGGGATGTGGAAACCCAGGAGAGGGGGGAGAGGCATGTCAAAAGCCAAAAATAAAAGTCATAGAGGTATGAAGGTATCTATTAGTAGACTAGAGAGGAACAATCAATGCCCGCTATAGTGCCACCTCCCAGTTAATGTCGGAGTCTAGCGGCGGG
>JAQFYT010002840.1:0-11949 GCA_034694925.1 Ceratophysella denticulata
CCGCGTCGGGAGGCAATTCTGCCTCCCCGGGAGGCAAAACTGCCTCCCTGATCTGGACTGACATTGGACATTGCGTTCTGATATGAGAATGAAGCGTAAATAAAGAAATCAAATCAAATCAAATCAAATCAAATTCCATTCAACACTGATCTGTGCAGCAGGCAGCAGGTGCTCTATGTTCTATCGAATGAAATCCAGGCATAGTCAAATATTTTGTCAACTGTCACTGTGAGCTGATGTCAATTAAGTTCAGTAGATGAATGCGCCATGGGTTTTGAATTTATAATTCTAGTCTTTTGAAATCACCATGAATAAGACTCCATCAGAGTTTATGTCTAATGGCCAACATTCTCTCACAATGCTTGTATGTTATGTTGTAGGTCTGTATTAAAATCCGAGATAGTGAAGTTGAGACTTGACCCCCCAAGCAAACAATCGCATTCATCTACTGAACAATTAACAAGATCAGGTGCTAAACGCTAATATTAAACTGCGAGTGTCAAGTTATGGGAGGAATAGCAACAAAAGAAGTTCAAGATGACCTCTGGTCTCAAGATCCCATGGGAAAATACAAGAGATCTCCAACGAAACAAGCTACCCAGTCACGCTCCAGCAGTCCCAGTCCCAGTCCACAAGGGAAACAAACGGATCCATTTGCCAATTTGAAATCCACTGACGTTGGAGACCCTGATTCGGATGACACTCCGAATGATGATGACTCAAATGGTCCTGAGAATTATGATCCCAAAACTGCTGGACCTATTTTTCCAAATGGTGAAATCAATTGGGACTGTCCTTGTCTCGGTGGAGCGGCTCATGGGCCATGCGGCACAGAATTCAGACAAGCCTTTTCATGTTTTCATTACAGGTAAGAAGGAGAAATCAGAAATAATTTGAATTTGTAGCTTTAATAAAATATCTCGTAAGTATCTATTCCGATTCTGAAAATTTTGTGTTTTTTGACATTTTCTCTTTTGTTTTCAGTTCTGAAGAAGTGAAAGGCAGTGAATGTTTTCCAAAATTCATGGAAATGCACACCTGCTTCTCGAAATATCCGGAACTCTATGGACCGAAGGAAGACTATGATGACGAAGAGGATGAAGACCTGGATTTTGATGAAGATGAGCTCAAAATTATCAATGATGACAATGGTGAGGAGCCAGAAGAAAAGAAGGCTGACAATCCTAAAGAAGAAAAAGAACCAGCAGCAGCTCAGGGCGGCGGTCAGAAGAAATCCGTCGTAGAGAAAAAACAACGAGAGCCACTTTTTCCGCCCCGTGGAAACCCTGAAGCTTTGTAATTTGTATCTTCTTCAGGAGGACCCTATCTTGAATTGAAATAAAAATAAAACAGCAGCTGCATTTAGCGTTTTCAATATTCATTATTCGAGAGTCTTCTCAGAGTCCAATTCAATCACTGAAATGCAAGCCATACCACATACCTAAACCTAAAACACACACATCTTTCCTAAACATTTGTACTTTAAACTTTAACAGATACAGACAGTACCTAAAATATTATATGGATTGAGATGCAAATCTAGCCTTGACTGTTGACAAAAATATGCATTTTATGAGGCTGTAGGTGTGTTACAATGTGGGGATGTGAACCTATGCGCTTAATACATATATTTAGTCAATATTGGTTATGAATTGATGAATGTAGTATTGTTGTGTAGTGTCAATGAGAGAATAAAGGTTGTTTTAACTGAGATTACGGCTGTTATTTAGTTTAGTGGTACCAAGTCCAAGTGATCAATTATTTGCATATGTGCATATTTCGGTATAATTTTAAACCTCCATAAGCATTTCATAGTAATTAGTTTAGACATCAGCTATACCTATCGACTAAATCGGATTTTGAATTTTGAAACATTCTTTATTTTTGTATTTACAGCTGGGATCATTTCCTTGCTGGATGAGTCCCAAAACCATGTCAAGTCCTTTGCTCTTACCAAATTAAACACGATCGTGAACGAGTTTTGGCCTGAAATTGCTGATTCTATTGTCAAAATGTACGTGTACAGTTAACCATGTAAAATTATTACTATAATACAGTACTTTTCTTCAATTCATTGAGATTTTTCTGAATTTAGTGAACTGCTGCATGAGAATCTAGAATTTCCATTGGAACAGAGACAGTTGGCAGCTCTTGTAGCCAGCAAAGTCTACTACCACTTGGGAGAGTTTCAGAGTTCACTCAATTTTGCTCTTGGAGCTGGACCCCTCTTTGATGTCACTCACCGAAATGAATATGTGGAAACCACTCTGGGTAAATTCATATTCTGTTGTGTCATTTCGTAATCACTTTGTATAACATTGTAAATCTGTATTGTAATTCGTAATCATTTTTTGATTTCTGTTTGAAATTAGCTAAATGCTTGGATCGTTATATACAAAGTTGCGTTCAAGCCTGGCCACAGAGCCCTACAGATGTGGATGAACGACTCATCTCAATTGTTGGGCGAATGTTCGATCAATGTGTGAATGAAAAACAATACAAGCAAGCCTTGGGTATCGCTCTTGAAACTCGTCGTATGGATTTATTCCGACGCACAATTGCCACGAGTGAGAATTCAACGGAAATGCTAGCCTATGCTTTCCGTGTAGCAATGACTCTCATTGGTCAGCGACAGTTTCGGGATGAGATACTTCGAAGTCTTGTTGGACTCTATTCCGGTCTACCGAATCCGGACTATATCAACATGTAAGATTTTGCTGAATTTGAATTATGCAAATTAAATTAGTTATTTAGCCCAACGATTAACGATTATCAAAACTTTTGTATGTTTCCAGGTGTCAGTGTTTGATTTTCCTGGATGATTCCAAAGGAGCAGCTGAACTTCTGAACAAACTTTCATCAGGAGAAGAGGATAATAAGTTGATGTCATTTCAAATTGGATTTGATCTGTATGAAAGTGCTACACAGAATTTCCTGGGCAGAGTTTTAGCCAGTCTCAAAACTATCGCTGGTCAACATTTCCAAACAGTCCCTGCCCCTGCTGAGAACAAGGAAGCAGACTCCACGGAAGAACCACAGGATGAGGAAATGAAAGAAGAACCTGTCGTTGCAAAACCCTCAAAGAGTGACAGTACGATTTCCAGCCCTGTTACGGAAGAATCCAAGAAGCATTACGCACAGTTACTCCAGATTCTGAGTGGCGAGGTACGTAATTGTAATTGTCTCGTAATGCCACGTGTCTGTAATCAGGAACAGGTAATAAGTACGTAAGTATTTCACTGATTTCGTATTTCTTTTAGACTTCCATCGCTCTCCAACTCCAGTTTCTTGTTCGTTCGAACAAATCCGACCTTGCGATTTTGAAACAAACGAAGGATGCAGTTCGAGTATCCATCTGCCACACCGGCACGGTCATTGCGAATGCATTTATGCATTCTGGTACGACCTCGGATCAATTTCTACGAGAAAATCTTGATTGGTTGTCTCGAGCTACGAATTGGGCTAAATTAACTGCTACAGCCAGTTTAGGCGTTATTCATCGTGGACATGAAAAAGAGGCTCTGAGTCTCATGCAATCCTATCTTCCTCGAGAGTCTGGCGGATCCACGGCGGGGTATTCCGAGGGCGGAGCTTTGTATGCCTTGGGTCTCATCCATGCTAATCATGGAACTGCTATCATCCCTTATTTCCTGACGCAATTGAAAGACGCTCCAAATGAAATGATTCGTCACGGTGGGAGCCTGGGACTCGGCCTAGCTGCAATGGGAACTGCCCGAGTGGATGTTTATGAAATGCTGAAATCAAATCTGTATCAGGATGATGCTGTGACGGGGGAGGCAGCTGGGATTGCAATGGGATTAGTTATGTTGGGCTCACTCAGTCAACAAGCAATCAATGACATGGTTTCCTATGCCCAAGAAACTCAACATGAAAAGATCCTACGTGGTTTGGCACTTGGAATTTCCTTCCTTGTGTTCGGGAAATTGGAAACTGCGGATCCGCTTATTGAACGATTGTTGAAAGATAAGGTAGGAATCATATATTAATTTAAAATTTAAACTATGTAATTCTGAACATAATGCATGTAATAAAAAATTTATGAATTTTCCAGGATGCGCTCCTCAGACGAGCTGGTGTTCTGAGTGTTGCAATGGCTTATTGTGGAACCTCAGCCAATTCTGCTATCCAAACCCTATTGAAGGTAAATTGTCGAAATTATAACCTATTTAATTCTTAATATCTTATCCCGTTATGGACCTGAATTCCTAAAATATTATTTTTTACGCTTAGGTTGCCGTTTCGGACACAAACGATGATGTACGACGAGCATCTGTCATTGGTTTGGGCTTTCTTCTCTGTCGTACACCTGAGCAGTGCCCGAGCGTCGTGTCACTTTTGGCCGAAAGTTATAATCCTCATGTCCGATATGGAGCCGCTCTTGCAATCGGGATTGCTTGTGCTGGAACAGGAAGCAAGGTAAATTAAAATCACACTCACGCTAGAATATCGAATCATTAACCTAACCTAAGTTGTAATTTATAAATCTTTTGACTTAATATTTCCAGGAAGCCCTAGCTCTGATCGAACCACTAACGCAAGACCCCGTCAACTATGTTCGACAAGGAGCTCTCATGGCCTCGGCCATGTTGCTCATTCAACAGACAGAAGTTCTTTGTCCCAAAGTGAAAGAATTCCGTGCACTGTATGCCAAGATCCTGAATGACAAGCATGATGACGTGATGGCCAAATTCGGAGCCATTGTTGCACAAGGAATTATTGATGGAGGTGGCAGGAATGTGACAGTTTCTCTGAGTTCTCGAACGGGGCATGTCTGGCTCCAAGGAGCCGTTGGGATGCTGCTCTTTACTCATTACTGGTATTGGTTCCCAATGTCACTCTGTCTCGGAATTGCCTTCGCACCCTCCTCAATCATCGCTGTCAACAAAAACCTCGAGGTAAAGTCCCGTATTTTTTCCCTTAAATCATCTTTTTATTCATAATTATTATGAATGAGGACGCCAATACAATGCTCAATCAATTATAACGTGGACATAGAAATCGCAATTGGGTTTTCGCACGAATTAAGATGACACTAACGTACAATGTACGTAACGTACTGGACATATGAAAACTGGCCATTCTTGCGGTTTATGGATAGGATTAACATTAGGAGATGAGTCTTGTTTTTGACTATTCATATTTATATTACTCAATGCACATACACGCTACGCAAGCCAAGCCACAAGCCACTATCAGTCAACCGCTCTATGTGGAAAATCAGCGTAATACACATTCGTATACCAATGAGCAAACGCTGTGTTTTTTACTGGCTGGCGTTGAAGTGGATGAGATAACAGTGTGCATTCACTCTGACGCTACAGATGATTGTCCAATCCAAATGCCATGCCCCTTTTACCCACCCTAGCTTTCCAGACGAGAGCTGCTGGAAGGGTGAAGCCTAGGGGACTCCAATCTCCGATCTATTGTTTGCCTACCGCACCGGCTGGGCATTTTTTTGTACGTACGCTACGCTACACATTGTACACGTTAGGACAGGAACTGGAGCAAAACAATAGAATTTGGTGTACTTATCTTGAGTTTTTGGGAGCTTTTTACTTTAGTCGGGTCCGGACGAAATAAGGCTTCGGATCATCGGGTGTCATTCAAAATAAGCGTTACTTATGTAGTTTTTGAGGCATTTAGGCTACGAGATTTTTAAGACAATAGAATATAGCAATTTGCAATGGCCTCGGCAAAACCTGTACGAAAACCAGGAACTGATCCACCAATTGTAATTGACCAGCACAGTTCCTGTGAAGTTTGTTGTAAACCAGCAAGAAAAAATCAACTAAAAATTACTTGTATCCTTTGCAATGACCTTTACTACAAAGTATGTCCCCTTCTCAAAAACTTGAATCCAGCTCAATTCAAGAAACTCCAATCAGAACCTTCCTGGCATTGTCCGGCATGTCGCCGAATTCTGACCAAAGATTACTGCACGATTTGTACAGAAGACAGAAATGTACTTCTGCTCGAATGCTCCCTTTGTCAAAATCGGAGTCACAGTGAATGTGTTGGACAAGTTCAATTAGGTGTCAATGGTTCGAAAGAATACGAATGGCAATGCCTGACCTGTGACCCACTCCAAAATTCAATTCGGACTAATCCCCTGCTCAAATTACAACGAGATATGAAAGTTGAGGGCGTCAAATTTTTACATCTCAATATTCGTTCGTTACTACAAAAATTTAGTAAACTTGAAGACTTTCTCAATGTTCACAACGTGGATATTTTCGGGATTACCGAAACGAATTTGTACGGAAAAGATGTTGACTCTGATTTTGAAATTAAGAATTACAAATTAATCCGAAGAGATCGACCCGTTTACCAAACTCGAAGTAGGGAGGTCAAAGGTGGTCAAGGCGGCACCGGTGGTGCTGGTTCTCGACCTGGCGGTGGCCTAGCTCTGTATATTCATAAAGACTACAAAATTACGACTGTGACCGAACCAGAGGGTTACTACAAAGAAGATCAGATTGAATATTTGATTTTGAAATTGAAGAAAGGGGAGCTGTCAATTTCCGTTATTCTCGTCTACAGTCCACAGCCGAATAATAAGCATTTTACAGAAAAACTAGCAGAATTGATTCATGTTTCTAAGAAATATAAACCAGGGAATGATGTGTATATTATTGGGGATATTAATATTGACATGTTGAGTTCGACGAAGATTGCTGGGAGTGTGAAGAGCATGTTGACGGACAAAGGGTTCTTTCCGGTTGTGAATGAGCCCACGAGAGTGACTAAAACGAGTGCGAAGTGCATTGACTTAGTTTGTACGAACTCTGACCGGGGTTTAATTAAGAGAAAAGGGGTTGTGAATTTAAATTGGTCCGATCATTATTTGGTATATGGAGTTAGGAAATATTAGACACAAATTATTGATATTTATTCCTATTCTAAACTGTTTGCACTCTCGATATTTTATTAATTTCAGTTATTTAGGATGTAGGTAGAATCTTATCATATTAGCTTAGCTTTATTTAAGTGAAAGTTTATTAGCACACGTGTAGTTATGTATAAGTGAAAGTACCCGGTGAAAGTTAAGTATCGACTCGCTCATCGTGATTCGTGGTATTGCCACTTTCGTGGGTTTGGTGAAAGGTACGCACTTTAGATTAACATGAGTAATGAGTACTATGTATGTTACGGTTCGGATATAATCTTGGTTCTGTTATAACTGAACCGGTTTGTATATAATATTGTATACGGTTTTCACCAATTAAGTACCATTAATCAAGCAAATTCGAAATTGATAATTATTGGTTCTGAACCGGAATTCAGCGACTCTTTTCAATTGATCAATTGTATAATTAGTTTTAAGCTCGGAATATATTTTCCTTCTGAAAACGTCAAATTACTCTGACCAGTCTTGGAGCGTTTCCAATTAATGGGTAATTTGACGATGCTGCAGCAGGTCAGGTCTCATTAGAAAGAGCGCTAAATTCTGGTCCAGATTTCATAATTAACGAATTCTGATTAGTTTGACTTATGGTGTTTAATTGGCGAAAAGTATACAATATTATATACGAATCGGTTCGTTTATAACATAACCAAGATTATATCCGAACTGTAATATGTATAAGCATTTTTGATATTTGTAGCTAAATTGCTGTGCGAAAACTTGACGATCTACAATACGAATTACCGATTTGCTGCGCTCGTGCAATAAATGTCGCTGGTGGTGATTTGGTGTGCGATCACTGGATCGCATACATTTCTCTAACTAACAAATGATCGCGATGCTGAATAGGTTTGGTTATAAAGAAGTACAGCATTCTGGGATCATAAATTGTAAACCGTATTAGGCTGTTGGCCATGGTAATTGATGTTTAAAGTTAATATCCGAATCGTTTTTTGTTTTGATTTTTTTTTGCAGATGCCGGTTGTGAACATCAAGTCGAACGCGAAGCCGTCGACCTTTGCCTACCCCCCACCCCTGGAGGAGAAAAAGAAGGAAGAGAAGGAGCGCGTTGCTACGGCTATTCTGTCAGTGACCGCGAAGGCCAAACGCCGTGAAGTTGAGAAGGCCAAGGAAGCCGCTGTGGCCAAGGGTGAGGAGCCGATGGAAGTCGTTGATGAAGAAGCCGTCGCGGCTGCTGCAGCCAAAGAAAAAGAAAAGGCTGAAGAAGAAAAGAAAGAAAAAGAGAAAGAAGTGAAGAAAGAAGAACCCAACTTTGAGATTCTTGCTAATCCAGCTCGTGTTATGAAACAACAGGTATTGATGATCTGGTGCAATTGTGCACCGCTGACGCAGAAATTTGCGTTAATCTTAATCATTCTGACACTAAAATTCCTATTTCATTTGTATTATCAGGTCCGCTACATTGAACTATTTGATGAGAAGAAACGATGGAAACCTATCAAGGAAATCACGTCTGGGGGAATTCTCGTTCTGAAGGACACAACTCCGGATGAACCAATAACCCTGGTCCAACCTGTTGCCGGTAAGATTATTTTCGTCAATTCCTCAACCTGTTTTGATATTTATTACGCAGAAAACCAACGAAATCTTATTTTTTTTGCAGCCTGTGGACCCAAGAAAGATGATGAAGAAGATGAGCCAAGTCCACCCGAACCCTTTGAGTACACGGATGCGGACGACTAACTTATATCTCACAACATTAATCAACAGAGAAAAAAAATTACTAAATATTACAACTATTTCTAAATTAACTTTGTATATTTCCGTCATATATTTAAGTTTCACCCAGTCCCAATAGTCCAGTCCAGTTGCAAGGAATAAAAACATAGATTAGAATCCTGAAAATTTGGTAAACAAACGGTTTTTATTTTATTTATAAGCTTATTTAATTTATTCTTGTCTCTCCTCATGTGTAGTATTAAATTAAAAAGAAAGGTCATCATAGGTCATAAATATACATACACTACGGAAACTACGGATTATAAGGTTAGGATTAGGATTTGGTTTAGGCTTGTATGTTTACTTACGGTAAAATAAAACAAATAACTATCTAACAATTAAAAACATAATACCACACCACAAATAACTTATTTTAGTTTCAATTTTTTCAATTTTCAATATCCATTATGCTAGGGTTCCATCATCTACGCTGAGCGAAGCGTTGGCCTTCGCTCAGCGTGCGCTGAGCTCAGCGTACGCTGAGCGTCAGATTTTAGTTGCGTTGGAAAAGGGCTTCGCTCGGCGGTATCCATCATTTACAAGCTAACGCTACAGCATAGAGGGAACCCTGATGGAAATTCAAACGCAAAAAACAACACATTGATTTGAAATAAAAAAAATAATTTCAAAAATAGAGTTTTACCTAATTAACTTAATTCTAAATTCATTAAAAAACATTCAAGTCTTCGTGTTTTGTATCTTCTGTTCCCCGTTAAATAAACGTTCCACGTGTACATAGAGTACGAATTAGTAAGTTGTGATTGTGTCACAAACAGCCCTCATTCTTTTTCCACGTCAAACTGTAGGCTGAGTCACCGGGTCAAAAGCCTCACCGTCCATTTAAAATGGTACACGAGTCAAAAGTAATTGGTGTACATTTAATTAAATTTGTACCACCCAACTTATTGAGTTTCATAATGTACTAGTGATGAATATGGAATAACAATGACAAAAAAACAGATGCGAAACCCAGGTGATAGTGGTCAGTTTGAATGTCAAAGGTATCAACTCTCATGTTCTTCAAAGCTCAGCGCGCGAAAAAAGGGGTCCGTCCAAAGCTCGAGCGAAGCGAAGAAAAAAAGGGTTTTTTCGCTCGAGCGAAGGCTTAGCTCAGCTTAGCGCGAGATGATGGATACTGTTTCGCGCGAAGGAGCCAAAAAACGCTCAGCGCGGTCGATTTCGCTGAAAGCGCGGATGATGGATACTAGGCATAACAGTGAGTTGAAGGATAAACTCCCAATATCCTGATCATCGGTTGAAGAAATCGTATTAAATGATTCAGAATGTTTGAGATATCTGCCTGCAGTTTTCTCCGAATTTGAGCACAGTAAATGAAAGCGGAGAAAGCGACGAAGGTCGAGCCTAATGTGGATTCCTTGAGCTTGACTGGACTTGTGCTTGTGTGGGTCCTTTTGGTCTTGTTTTGTTGGGGTTCCTGAGCCTAGAATCGTTCGGAATTGGCAGGAAGACCCAAAAAAGCACTCCTGGTCCTCCTAATACTCCCGCAGTCGGAATCTCAAGTCTTGTGTGTGTACTCTTCTGGTCGGGGCCTTGTGTGGCGAGGCGGATGGACTTGGAGACCAGTGGTCAGGAACGGGAGGAAAATCAGGAGTCGTGCTCCGACTCGGGAATCACAAATGTTTTTCACCCTATTACTTACTAAAATCAATTTTCTCAATTGAGAATTTATAACTGAGGCTTGAAGGAGTCTCTTCCGCACAGATGGTCCTTGGACATCCCAGCCCAATAACCCAACCAGGCTCTCTATTTATGATGGACCCTGGGCTAAGGATTTCCCGACGGCCCAGATCCTCTCCTAACTTATGATTATGATTCTTGAGAAGACAGAGAGGACTGATCTCCTCTCTCCGCTTATTTATTCCAGAGTCCTGGATTCCGAGAGTTGGAAGGGATTTGAGGGAAAAAGGAAAACAGGAAACTGAGACTCCCCAACTCTCTCCGTCTTACGAATTCCGCCCAAGTCCAAGTTCCATACATAACCTTTTGTTGATCTGTCTCCGTTTTCTCCAACATTTGCATCCAAAGTACTACTGCTCGGGCGGACGAGCGGGGAGAAAAGGATCTCCGGACCAAGGAATCCCCCCAGTTTCAAAAACTAGTTAACCTTGACTTGACTTGACAATACAGACAAAATATCTGTACAATCCGTGTTTCAGCTTCGGGATGAGCTGGAAGTCCGGAAACTGGCTCCGGTCATTTCAACGATCCGATTTTCAATGAGAAGCCCCTGTTCGGGCTTTGGAGATGGATGGAAGGGCAGAGATTGATTTATTATCCAGAGTGACTGGACTGTAGGAAAGAAGGAGCCGCCGGCCTTAGTCTGGATTCCAATTTCGTGGGAGCTTGAAAGTGAAGAAAAGGTCAGGGCTCTGATGGACGGATAAGCGATGTGGATTATAAAGGTGAATCATAATAATCAGCAGGAGATCCAATGACAGGCACTCGAGCCAAAAATTTCCCTCAGTGTTTCGAGAAAGTGTTCCGGCGCTTGAGTGCGTAATTGGGTAATATATTGGAAACAACTACCTATTATAAAACAGGGTTTTTGGAATCATATTTCAAAACCCTGCTCCACTTTTACTCTTCCCATCCTCCTCAGCCCAATCCCTTATCAACAAAGTTCGACGTGGGAACTTGCATACACTTTCCAGAACCCGTTGTCTTGTTAACTCTAATGTTCATTCAATAGCTGAGAGCTGGTAAATTACGATTTGCTCCTTCCCTCAACTCTCGCCCGTACAGTCAGAATTCCAGTCAAACACTGTACTGTACTGTAGCCCAGTACGTAAAAAACTTGTTCAAGCCCTACGGGAAAATAAGATTCCTTTTAGAGTTTCTTGATGACGTTCCAGTTCCAGGAATTTGTGCCGAATATGGAAAGCTAGTTTCTTCCTATTACAAGTTACTTAATTTCAGTTCAGGCAGGACTATGCCAAGGCCTGTATTTACCATCAACAGGTGGAGGGGAAGGAGTATATTACTTGACTAGTAATTAGTTTGGTATTTCATAAGGCCGTGGAAGCTGTTGGTGGGTTTTAGTTGGAAACTCGGAATAATCTGTGTATATTGAGACTACTGTGGAAATGAGTACAAGTTTGGGTTTAAAAAACAAGAGAAAGTTTTGTGAAACAAAGAGCGGAACGAGGAGGGAATAGGAGGAGAAAGAGTATTCCGAAATGTGCTCAAAAGAATATATATACAACCCTTTATTCAGGCTTCCACACAATAACATCAGATAACAGGTTTACGAAAACGGATAAATT
>JAQFYT010002841.1:0-11949 GCA_034694925.1 Ceratophysella denticulata
TGTTTACTTCTTGAAAATATCAAAAAATTTGAATTTCAAGAATTGACCAATCAGAATCGTACCACGTACAGGGACACCAGGGAGGGACACAGGGAGGGACACAGGCACATCCGACATCCTACGAAAATATATATAAGATTGAACTTAATTAATTAATAAATTAATTAAAATGTTACCACCACACCGACCTGCTAACAATCCACTAATTTGACGAATTTGACCCAAGTTTGATTAATTTAGGTTAGGTTGTTCTTATGTCTTAAGAGTGTATCAGATCGAAATATAACCTTACCTAACCGAAAAGTAGGTCGATGTGCTCGGTGGTGGTCGGTGGATTTTAGTTAGACCGCAAATGTTATTACATATTACATTATGTCAATGTTTACAAAAAAGGTATGGAACCATAAGGCATGCATGGAAAAGATCATATAAAAAGTCCGGAGATGTCCAAGATACCCGCTCTGCCTTGTTCCATGCGGGGTGCACCAATCAAGTCCACGAGTCAGTTCAGTTCTGCTCAGTTTCGACAATTCTCTCGTTGGAGTGACGTATCTGTCAACTGCAGAACAGTATTTACCCGATAACGGAAGTTCAGACCCGCAATGTATTTTATATGCTGACAAATATGAGGAGTGCACGGGAGAGAGAAGACGAAGTGACGTCAGTTGGGTGTAAAGGAGGGAGGCCTGTGCTGATTATTAGGAGTGCTGCTGCTGTGCTGTGTGCTGGGGTGTTTGGCCGTAGACCGTAGAGGACGTCGACGTCGGACGTCGAGTGGAGGCAGCAGGGAGCCGAAGGTTGAGGCTGGCTGGCTGGTGCACGGGTGTACACGGGTGCTGCTGTATGGAGGGCCGGATAGAGAGCATAGGAGGCAGGGCAGGCAGGATGCGGCGGCGAAGGGGAGCAGGAGCAGCGAGTGAGAGACGACGACGGAGTTGGGTCCGTGCCTGGACGCACTCGCCCTCACCTCAACCCACCAACGACCAGGCCAGGGTGTGGACTCCTGGACTACCAAGGCACCAGTCAGTCATCCCGCCCGCGCCGCCATTTACTCTACCCCAACCGACGAGCTACAACTTCACCATTACCGCCCCGCCTAACTGACAAGACATTAGCGGACTTGGTGACCGGACATTATTATTTCCACTCGGAACATCTGAACATAATCGGCTGAAATGTCAACGAAGCGGATTAGGAAGCGCTGCTGCATTGGTGGCTGCCTCAACACGGACATCAACACCGTCTCCCTTCATCGGTAAGTGAAAGTCCGAATTGTTAACTTTGCCTTTTCATCAAAATAAATTACCTTAATTCGGCGTTATTGTTCATGTGTATGTCATATGTATTAAATGTAGGTATGTCGTCAGTTGTCTCATGATCATGACACAAGTGTGCAATACAGTCAACAGTAACAGTCGACAGTTAGCGCAAATTCAGTTCAGTACAGTCAGTCCAGTGCAAAACTAAAACTACCAAACCAAAACTGGTCGTCTATCGTCTACGATACCAAAACTGGTACTTACTGTAAAACTGGTTGTTTACGATTACGATACCAAAACTGGTACTTACTGTAAAACTGGTTGTTTACGATTACGATACCAGAAATCGCAATGGTACTGCATTACCAGTTTTGGTAATTTTACACTGGCTGGACTGACAGTCCAGCTTGAAATGGGAGTGCTTTACTAGACAGAAGAGGGGGCACGTTCACTTCACGTACAGTCAGTGTAGCATGTAACATTGGACAGGACAAGTGGCTTGTAGGTATAATGTAAATCGAAATCCTAAGTGCTTCTTCTGGCTTGTGCACTTGTGTATTATAACCTAACTTGTACCATTTTTATAATCTTACGAATGTGTTTACGAAAGCAATAACCTTAGGTTATATAGCTCATAGCTCGAGAATTAGAAGCAGTAAGCAGTGTTAGTGTGTCAGGTCATCAGATATGGAATAATATATCCGTATGTATGTATACATCTGACATCTGATGCAAAAGCTGATGTAATTTCTAATTTCATTTATCGATGAGACTCGTCCAAAGTAAAACATTGAACTTTTATAACACTTTACACTAGTCGTAAACTTCTTGTAAGTAGTTATATTTTGAAAGAATAGTGTGCCATAATTTCTCTATTATAACCCTTCTTGGTTCGATTATTTATTTTCCAGGGTTCCTGAAGACACTCGCTCTCCTGGAATTAAGGAAAAGTGGTGTAGCATAATTCGAAAGAGTAAAGGGAAACCTGCATGGGAGCCACTGAAGAACTCGGTAGTTTGTGGTCATCATTTTACTTGGAAAGACTTTCATGGGAAAAGAGACCAAGGATTTGTGAAGACGTCTCTTCGGAAGGAGGCTGTCCCGTCAAGAAAATTAGGTCCTCTCATTACTCCTACACCATCTCCTCCGCCAGAGGAAGAGGAACTCGCTTCTGCAATGGACATGGACAGCACCGACTTCTCTGCTCCGAGTACATCACAACGTGCTTCGCAATTTGATAACCGTAAATACTTTTAGAATTACTTTATAGAAGACTAGAGGCCCTGCAACCTGCAATTGTTCATTGTCTAATCTAATGATCATTTACATATTTTTTATCAGGAGGTCCAGGTGGGATTATGAGTCCAGACGACATTAACAAGAATCTCTTCAAGCTTCAGCGTCAGCTCAATCAAGTAATTGAGAATAAGAAGTTCAATGAACTGGTTGATCCAGATGAGCCCTACTTCAGCGAATTGTAAGTTTTTATAAATCAGTTTTCTAGCTAAAGATAAACATGCGTTCAAGTTTCATATATACCTTCATTTGTTTCATAGCGATGAAGAAAGTTTCCCTGATTTTGATCTCGGGTGTGAAGAGGAAATAGGTGAGGTTGATAGCGATGATGAATTTGAGGGAGAAATATTTGACGAAGAGAAGTTGTACATGGACGAATCCGAACTCCAGCCTTCCTTGATGCTGGAAGTAGAAGTAGACGATGAGCGTAGAATTGAGGCTGACGCTGTTAAATATCTGAGCCCAAGTCCACCTCCCGCACCTAAACCGCGCTATCCTTGTCCATCGTGTCCCAAAACCTTTCTCAGACCAGATCACTTGGAGCTTCATCAAATTTTACATGCCGCAGACAAGGACAGAAACAATGCTAATGCTGGTATGTATTCTATTCTAACTAATTATTCCACAAACGTTGGTAGAGGTAGTCTAACATAATCGTGTTTTGCTGTAGGCCCTTTGAAGAAACCAAAACTGGATACATCAGAAGACCCACCTGCTCCGGCAGTTGTATCTGAAACTAGTGAAACAGCACTTGTACAGGGTACCTCTTCTACTGACATGAATGGACAGAAACCAGCAAAACCGAGAGAGTGGCCCAAACGGTTTCTGAGCTTGCCCCCTAGTAACAACATCCTGAGTACCTCATCTATATTGGCTAAGGTGAATCCAATATCAATTATGCCGGCACCAACTAAGCCAAAACCAATACTGCCAGCGCCAGCACCAGTTACGCCAATAGTTGCAACACCAGCAATCAAACCCAAACCCAAGCTACCTCCACCTTTAATTCCTATTAGCTCTGTACCGAGATTTCAACCACGCACGGAAGTAGTGCAGATAAAAGAACAGAAGAACGAGGATAATGAGGAACCAGGAAGGAAGTATCAGTGCCGGTTCTGTCCAAAACGGTTTTCACGAACAGATCATCTCCAGCAACATTTGACAATTCACACCGGTTGTCGGCCGGTATGTGCATTACACTATTTTCTGTCAATGTCAATGATTTTTCATAAGCTCTTGGGTTGTACCATATTAACCTTAACCTTGGTGTATTTTTCATTACTTCACAGTATAAATGTCACGTGTGTCCCAAGGCATTCCCAATCCTTGTTACTCTGAAGCGTCACTTGAAGACGCACATGGGAGCCAAAGAATTTCCCTGCACGAAATGTCCACGGAAGTTCACTCAAATTGGACACTTGAAAAGGCACATGGATAGTCCATTCACTCACACAACAGTTGCGTCTGGGTCCGCTAATCAGGAGCATGAAAATACCGAAGATCAGGAGGATGATGACGGTAAGAAGTCCTTACTGTTCATTGTAATTAATTTTCACTTTCCTTTTCCTTAGGACAGTGCCGTGCCGTGCTTACTACTACTGGTTATTACTTTAAAATTAAAATGTGGTAGTTGTAACTGATTGTTTCCATTTTCCTGTATTTTCTTAAGAACAAGAAGAAGAAACAGTCGAAGAGGAACAGCAGTGTAAATTTTGCGGAGAGATCGTCCTTGGTCTACGGGCTCTGCTCCATCATTACCAACAGAATCACTATCAGAAGAGCGTGCAGGAGCAACTGGTGGGTATTGGAGAGGATGAGGAACAAGATGTGGACCCTGACCCTAATTTCGTCTGCCGTCTCTGTGACGAAAGCTTTGTATCTCGGGAAGAACGATTCAGCCACGAGATCCTCGTTCACAAAATCAAGAACGCCAATGCCCGGCTGGAGTGTAAGTACTGCAAAAAGGTAATTTGTACTTTCAACGGCCTCGCCAAGCACATCCGACGCCATGAAGAAGGCCGAGGGGGTAACAATGGAAATGGAGTTGTGGACACGGAACCGGAACAAGTACACGAACAAGAGGCTGAAGAACAGGAGGACTCAGATGGCGCTGGAGCTGAGGCAGGGGACGTGGTCACCCCAGCCTCCGATGTCACACTCTGGACCTGTCGACTCTGTCCCCAAGTGTTTCTGGAGCAACTGGAACGCTTGGTTCATGAGAACTCGGTTCATAATACGAAGGATTCAACTCAAATCCATGTCTGCAAGCACTGCTCCAAAGAAATCGCTACATTCCGTGGTTTGACCAAACATCTTCGAAATATCCATGGTGAAAGAACCATTCCTGAGGATCAGCGTCCACGTCTTCCGACCACGAAGAAAAAACCGATTCCGCAACCAGTCCACACTCAGACTCAGGCTCTCATGGAATATGAACAGGAAGAGGATGGGGAAGACTCGGGCACAGCCCCGTCTGAAGTCTACATTTGTCGCCTCTGTGATTTAATGTTCACATCCCTCAAGGACCGGCTCAGTCATGAGAACGATGATCATGGAACTCGAGAGCCTGGAGCTTCAATTCAGTGTAAGTTCTGCTACCAAATCACGAATAAGTTCAAGCATTACTTGGAACATCTTCGTCGTCGTCATCCCGATGAAACATTCGTACGACTTCTCACGGAGGAAGAGACCATGGATACAACTCCACGTCACTTCCTCGACTTCTAATTTACTTCTATTACATTACCATTTCCTCGTGGCATAGTCTCATATTAAGTGTTAACGTTAACTTTGAAATGTAGTTGTAAATTGTAAATAATTAAATTAACCTTCATGCGATCTTGATAAACTTCCTTCCGAATGCCAAGCTGTATGAAATGAGCTACATTTCTTCTCCGCTTCTTCGTTCGTAATACAAGTACATCACATAACAATATTTGTAATCACTTGCTGTCATACCATACGAATTCTCCATTATTGTCTACCTCATTATTGTGAATGTCAGAAGTCAGAATAAAGTCTTAAATAACTATCACCCTTTCGTCGTTGATCGTGATTTGAAACTTGTACATTGCACGTAGAAATGACAAACTTTTAAGGTGGTAATCTTTATTATCAAGTATAATGATAGTCCTGACACTTATGAACACATCTTAACAATTGATACATATTTCAATTTTATATGCCCATGCCCAAGTATTTGAACTGATGGAGTTTACGTCCCCGGCCACAATTATAGAATTTAAAATTAAATTCCACTGGTAATTCCATGTGTAACAAGTTTACCTGGCCCAAGTCGAGTACTGCTAAATGTTTGTAGTACTTCTAGAGTTTAGATACCACGAGTGGAGTTTTACATTACATATGATTGAATCTGTACTAACTAGATACTAATATTTGAATCTGATTACAATACATATTTTAGTATTAGAATACTTAATAGGTATTCAGAACTCAACATATAACATGTCGACTAAGCTACCTGGTCATTTGGCTAGGTTCAATCTATCATCGAGCTGATACAGCGTGAGATCCTGAGGAAGCATAGATTTGAAAAAAGTATGCGCCTCTCTACTGGATCACAAGCTATATCAGTATCTACCGTTACTTTTATACTGTAATTAAAGTTGCAATTGAATTGCAGGGTTACTTTATGTTCTTACAAAGCTAATAGTAGATATATCTATGTAATTTACGTCTCGTACAAAATAGAAAGCTCAAGATGAGTCAGTTAGCTTTTCTATACATAAGTTTCTAGACCTTCAAAAATAGATAAGTGCGTATTTCTTTTGGCGATCATAGCATTTAGCATCCATTCATTTTAATTAGTAGTAATATAGTTAAGTTGCTACCCGTTAATACTTTTAGGCTCAGTATTTTGAGAACATACCTAATGAGAAGTACGACTGATCAATTGATATTGATTGAACCCATTTGAGTTACTAGAGAGGAACATTATTAGGTCTTATGGTGGGCAAATGGCTACTCCAGGACCATTAGCAATATCGTTGTTAGAACTAGAAGGACGAATATCCCAATCAGAACCAGAAGAAGTGCTTTCTGTGGACATAGGATGACTGTCTTGAGTTGATGATGGTTGCAACAGTGCCTTCCGAGAGTCATGAATGTAGGATATCATGATTTGAGAGAGATTGAGAATATTGTAGGCCAGAATGGTGTTGAATATGCGGGTATTATAGAGCTGTTGCATGGGACAGATCTGGAGAGTCATGGTATTGGAATCCCGAGTGGAGAGACTCTGTCTCAAGGACGTCAATTTATCCATCAGCAAACCCTCTACCACAGATTGTCTCTTGAAACCATGGAATTTGTAGAGAACAATCCCAAGGAATCCTTGAACTGCGTGATACATCATGTGGACCTACATGGACACAAAAAGGTAAAACAAATTAACAATGTGTCACAAACCATGTTTGCCGCCTTGAGATTAGAGTACCTAAAGGTATATTGAATACTTACTCGATGAAAATGAGGTTGTAGAACGTGGATGAGGCCGACGTGGAGGCGAGTGAGCAGAGGATACTCACATAGGAAGATGGACTGTCCAGGTTTTAGAACTAGTAACTGATCTATCAGCTGTTTGATACGCTTCCGTGTCACTTCAGCGTCAGTCCGCCTCAGGAAAACCGACGTAATTTCTCTAAAACACACTAAAACCAGGTCCTGGGGCTGTAACGAAATTAAATAAAACCAATCAGATGTATACGTATTTAAGTTTTGATATTGAATTAGTCGTTGGACAACTCATACCCGAATAGAATGTTGCATGGCTTTATAAACAATGTTTATGATCTGATTCGAGTCTCCGCAGTAATGAAGATTCTTTCTGGGCAGACTGGTGTTGTTCGTGAACTGACGCCAGAGGCGTTTCCGAAAGTCATTACGTACCGACAAGATCTTCCCTAAACAGAATCGTGAGCTGAGGATGTTCTCATAAGCTCGTCCTGTTGTAATTTCCCATTCGTGCATTCCAAACTGAAACAATACATTTTATCTCAATCATTACATATTTCAATTTCAGTTACACGTCACGTACCTGATCTTTCTTGATTGTACACAAACAAATTAAAGATATTTTGTTATTACCAAGATTCTCTGTACCACAGATTGACACTTAATATTTGAACGCATAAATTCAGACACCGCAAATTCGGTCTCTCTCAAGAATTCGCAGAAGTTCATCCCTGCTCTGTTGCGTTTATCGGTGAAGCTTCCCATCTCGGATCTCGGGTCGGTGTGCAAGGAAGCCTATTTCGATCAATTAAACGCAATTGTACGTACAATACGATGGCACAGTACGAACTGTAAAATACACTCAATTCTAGTACAATATCTAATTGTAAGTTAAACTTACATAGGTTCGGGTGTAGCTGGAATGACCAAAAATTGAGCAGTTTGCTGGTAATTCCTCCAAAGGATACAAATCTTCAAACTCGGCACAAAGCTCAGCTCTACGATTTCGCACAATGTCGAACACGCCAGGTACTGCCGGGAACGTTGACAAGTTTTTGAGGATAACACTCATCTGGGCAAACAACAACAATACATGAAACTGATAACTGATACGCTTTTACAATAAAAATCTCAATCTGAATATGTTCTAGTTCTATGAAAGATATACCTGCAACTCTACAAAAAATGAAGCTGCCTCCAATATTCTCGCCAGGAAGATAGGATCAATATCATTCAAAGCAAAAAGAGCTTTATCCTTCACTTCAACATCTGTGGACAAGATGGAATTAATGCCCAATTATCCAAAATACAGAGATTACAGAATTAGGACAGATTAATTAAATTAGAAATATAAAACATACCAATATTATTGAGCAAAATCAAAAGTGACTCTTGAATGTTCTCTATTCCCAGAAAATCCGTACAAATCACATATACTTCTGAATTACCTTCCTTGCTAGTTCCAGGTTTGAAGAGATGTACCTGTGAACACGAAATACATTCATTATAGTAGATACACACTTACACGGAAACAGAAATATATAAGAAAGAGATTCTTACGTTTTTGAATGTACATGCGAGGAGGTACAAATTGCAGATTGTTTTACATTCCAAAAATGTGAAGATCTTGAGCACAAATGAACCACCTAAATATTAATACAATTAATTTAATGTGGAATTTATATGACCTCATCTGCTAGCCGCAGCGGGAGATAGAGAAAAAAGCTAACGATGTTGCACGTGAAACCTAAAATTGAAGCACTCACCTGGAATCAGGCTATACATCGCTGTAATAATTTCGGTAAATTGGAGGTGAGCAACCGTGGCTTCCTGTTCCCCGGGATTTAGCTGGCAGTCAATACTTCCGTCGGCTGTCACGAAATGATAGACGTGTGGTGAGGATTGTGCCCGAGCCAAGAAATCAACTATATTGCTCGTGGACATGAGATTTCCAGTATTGTCCTTCAAAAAGTCCCAATTCTGAAGACTACTCAGGATGAGCTTATCCTCGTTTATCATGTGATCAATCCCATTACCTTCATAGTGTGGATTGAGCGTGAGGCCCATCCAATTCCACTGAAAATAAATATTCCGTGTCAGAGCTTGAAAAATATTAAGTCAGCGTACGTAGTAACATAGTAAGTCATCATAAGTCACCAACCTCCACATCCTTATACTTTGTACGAAGATAGTGATTTGTAGCCGAAATGAACGCCCCAGGAGCCTCGCAGAGATGAAGTGTATTGACATGAGTCAGGTAACCTTCGTTGTACAAAAACTTTAGCACTTTGGGAAAGACATCATAGGAAAACAAACATTCAGTCAACTTGCACCAAGCCTAACAAAAATTAATAAAAACCAAGCACGTGCTTTATAAATTACAATCACTGAACAGGAAAATGGATTAGTACGAAATAACAAGTACATACTTAACAAGTTATAGCCGATTGGACACTCAAACTCACAACTCACCTGAGAGCAATATTCCGGTCGGTACTTATATCGAAGATGTCTAGAAATCATTCCTGCAGGATTCATTTCAGTGGTGTGCCGATGCCAAGGACTAAGGTCAAGATTATTCAATAGATCCTTAGTTCCATTTAACCGCACTTTTAGGGTTATTAAGTCATCAATCTACGAAGAAAGAATATATTGTAAATCACAATGAGATGCGGCATTACGATTTATCAGACGCCAGAATGATTGGTCACTTCACTTACGATCCACATGGGCTCCCGAAAGAATGTAGTGTGGGAGGGAAGCGCGAAGCCGTCCGCCGAGGAGCGAAGGTCCCTCTTTTTCTCAAAGAATCCAAACTCGTCAGCCGGAAACAAAATCGTCGACGTCGACCACATCATCGGGTTAGGATTCGGACTCGGTACCTTCTTTCTCTGCAATTATAGATTGTCGATTCAAATACAAACTTTGTAGATGGAGCCGAATTCCAAGTACAGGTGGTATATTGATCGATTTTTAGTTATTTAGCGCGAATTGGATATGATGTAACCGAATTAGTACACAGTAACTTATGCCGCTAGCCGTGATAGAGCGATAATATGTATAATCCAATATATTAAAACACATTTTAAGTATACCTAATTAGTAATTAGATTTTAGAATAAATAGACAGTAGAACAAATCATACATTTTTTGACTTGCTCTTGTTCCTCCTGTTTGTTCTCTTGCTTGAACCACAAGGCTGGGGGTCTGGCGGAGACCCGGAAGACACCGACGCCATGTCACGTCCCAATGTACCACGTGAGTATGATCACTTTCTCCAAAGAACTTTCCACAGAGAACTCTTGACCCCTTCCGGTCTGGTTCGGTAGATATCAGTGCACTTCTTGTTAGATAATATTCCTCTCTCTTCTCCCTGTTATTCAAGTTCAAACGATGTTAGGGTATTATATGCGCATTTACAGATACTTACTTATAGTGTGCGCCCGACCTTGCGCCAACCACGCCATGCTGCCTGACCCTCAAATACTAAGAAAGTTCTTTAGACAAAAATGTATTTTCTGTGTTATTCCGAAAAACTTGGACTAGCGGTAATTCTTCATATGTACATGTCAAGCAAGGTGCAGGGTTTACTGGTAAACTCATGTGGGAAATTCTGCAGTGATTAAATTGGACCCGAATTATGTGTGTTTTCTACCGGACGGACACATACATGTCGTACGATTTCGCTCAAGCTCCCAGTTCCCACACAAGCCGTGCGGTTGGGACCGTCCAATATCATTTTGACTTAGGTTACGTTATTAAATTAACCGAGCTGTGATCATTAAGTTTATTGCTATTGTTAACAATTACAGAATATAAATAAGAAAATTAGAGGTTACTCGGAACCCTACCCTGGGATAACAGACAACCGACCCAGGTTGTTCGTTTTGACTGAAATTTAGTTTCACGTCATCATTAATCATGAATTTTGACATCTGACAAACTGGCCAATTGCAAAGCGTAAGTATTACTCAATCAGAAGTGTTGAGTGTTATTATTTCTGTGGCTTCTGGTGCTGTCTGTGACAGTTCAAAAGGTAGAGCAGATGCATACTATGTAATACGTAAGGTATAATAAGGTTTGGTATAGGTTATAGTAAGGTTTGTCTGCAATAGGCCCGCTTGTGGCCCAAGCAGCCGAGTAACCTCACTCCATAAACATACAAGGTATAATAACGTAATTTGTAATGTATGGTACCTCGGTATCTGTCACCTGTCGCTGGCTTAATATTTAATCAGCCAAGGCTGAGTTCAACTTTATCCAGCACCAGCAAGAATTCTAGGTATCGAATTTTTGTTGGGTTATTTTGGGAATAGGAGTTAGGTTAGGTTCTTCTCCTGAATGGTCTTTCCCTTCTCTAAACGAACGGTACCGCTGCAATTACAAGTGTGCAGTATGCGTGGTTTGAGGTGCCAGCACTCTCCAAGCCTATCTACCTCTGATCTACCAATACATACAACAGTCCAGATCAGGGAGGCAAAAATGCCTCCCAGGGAGCCAAAATTGCCCCCCAAGGGAGGCAAAATTGCCTCCGGCCGCTACAAAAAATTTTCCACAGGACTGGCAAACTGCAAACCCGGACATTTCTCATTCAAAGATAACGTAACCTATAAAAACACATATTTCGCAAAAAAAAATTATGTACATGAAAAGGTATTCCTATGCAAAGTTATTGATAGTTTTCTTAAAAACTGGAAACCCGGGAAATTCTCATTTTAAGAATGTTTATCCAATAGTTGAGCACATTCGTCAAAACAATTTCCCTTAAAAGTTAATCCTGGAAGAAGCTGTCGTTTTTTCTAGATAAAAGGCGAATTGCACGACAGATTTCTTTTTTGCATGGTGAAGATTAGTCTTTGGGTATACGGAATATACTGACGAAGTATGAAACCTGGTCAGTAAAAATTACGACTGGTCAGTG
>JAQFYT010002842.1:0-11948 GCA_034694925.1 Ceratophysella denticulata
CTTTCACGGTTTTCAGGAATCGGGGCTGGTATACGTCATTTCGGGTCTCTTGTCCATGTCACAACGGGAGAATGACCGGGATGTATTAATGTACCATGCTCATCCTGGGGATTTCGTGGGTGCAATGACAGTTCTGACCGGTGAACCTTCGGTATTTACTGTGAGAGCCAAAATTCATACCAGAGTGGCTGTGATGAGCTTTAGTGATTTCTATGAGTAAGTGCTTGAAAAATTAGAAATGCCGTATTACGAAGCATTATCAAGTGTGCACCCGTATTATATGACTATTTATTACTATAGTCTGATGGCTATCAAGCCGAAGGTTGTGCTCCACGTGGCCCATTTGGTAGTCCGAAGACTGAGTCCGTTCGTTCGTCAAATTGATTTTGCAATGGATTGGGATTTCCTGGAGAGTGGACGTGCGCTTTACAAGCAGAAGGATGAGTCGGATTCGACGTTTATTATACTCAGTGGTCGACTTCGATCTGTTATTACAAGAGCGGATGGAAAGAAACAGCTTATTGGTGAATATGGGCGTGGAGATTTAGTTGGTGTGGTAAGTGCCGTATCTCCGTCGACTTGGAGCTATATTCGGATTTAACTCGTTAATTAATGTTAAGTTACTGTTACTGCCTTAGGTCGAAACACTAACCTCGACCCCGCGTTCGACCACTGTCATTGCTGTACGTGACACGGAGCTCGCGAAGCTACCTGAGGGTCTTTTGAACGCCATCAAATTGAAGTACCCTATCGTGGTCACAAGGCTAATCAACCTGTTGGGTCGCCGAATAATTGGTAAATCGTAGATAGATGCTGGCTCAGTTTGATTAATATGAGCGCATAAAATAGGAACTAATATTATTTCGCTTACAGGAAACTTGCAGCAGCCGTCTTCCTTCGGTATGCTGAGCACCCAACCAACGGCCCTGGACAATAAACCCACACATGTCAACTTCTCGACCATTGCTGTCCTGGGTGTGACAGAGGATGTTCCGATACCAGCCTTCACATATGAGTTGATTCACTCCCTCTCTGCCATTAGTCCATCACTTCGACTCACGTCGGATTATGTCCGAAAAGTACTTGGACAGAGCATTATGGAAGGCGTTCATGAGTACAAGCTCAATTCCTGGTTGGCTCAGCAGGAAGACAAACATCGAATTGTTCTGTATCAGTGTGACCCAAAAATGTCTGCCTGGACTCTGCGCTGTATTCGACAGGCCGATTGTATTCTCATTGTCGGCATGGGTGATGGAGAGCCGACTATTGGAACAGTAAGAATTTAAATGAAGTCTTGCAGCTTTTTAATGTGTAATCAGCTAATTTAATTAATACTGGTTTATAATTTCTAGATTGAAAAACAATTGGAACACTTGGCTGTTCGTACACAGCGAGAATTAGTACTGCTGCACAAGGAAGGCGGAGAACGTCCAAAAAATACTGCACTTTGGCTCAATGCTCGTACTTGGTGCTCCTCACATCATCATCTCCAATGTCCAAAACGAATGTTTTCGAAGAAAGCTAAAAATGTATTAAAATTGAAAATTGAATTTTAAAGATTTTGGTGAATATTTTCAGATACTGTATAATATGGTTATTTTCTCTTCAGTCGGAGTATCATATGCAAATGATGCGAACGGAAACAAGTATTCACTCGGATTTCTCGAGACTAGCTCGTTGGTTGACCGGAACATCCGTAGGCATTGTTCTGGGTGGCGGTGGGGCTCGTGGTGCCGCTCATATTGGAATGATTAAAGCTATTCAGGTTAGTTTTAATTAAATTAATGGAAATTCTGTTGAACAATTATTAAATTTTTTAAATTCGGGTTTGAATTTTGAAAACAGGAAGCAGGAATTCCAATTGATATGGTCGGAGGTGTAAGCATTGGTGCTTTTATGGGTGCACTTTGGTGTGCAGAAAGAAACGTGACAACCATGACACAGAAAGCTCGGGAATGGGCAGGTGTAAGTTTCTGCCATAATTGATGTTTATAATTAAAATCATTCTATTTGTAATGTAAGTGCATGGCCATAATGAGGTTTATAATCACAGAAAATGAATAATTGGTGGAGACAAATCTGGGACCTAACCTATCCAGCCACGTCCATGTTTTCTGGTTCGGGATTTAATCAAACTATACGAGACACACATTCTGATGTTCAAATTGAGGATTTGTGGCTTCCTTTTTTCATTGTTACCACGGACATTACTTCGAGTGCCATGAGGGTCCATAGCCATGGTAAGCGAGCAGTTTCCTCAATGACACTAGCTGTAACAGTAACAGTAACGCCGTGGCATCCTTGCTGCAGTAGCGTAGTTAAGTAGAACCTGTGATTTATGTATTAATTAACACAGTAAAGGTGTGGGTTATGGCGATTCCTGCCTGTCTTTTAATTTAATTTATCGCTCTTTCATTCGTTTCCGAATTTACGATGCCAGCGTCGCGTGCGTTTAGCGTTGACCGCGATAGCAATAATTATCAACGCGTTACACCGTAATTTCAACACCGAAAAGGCAAAACTAGCTCGCATAATTAAGCATTATTTGATTTTGCATGGAGCGTGGCTGTGTTGGGAATGAAAAGCCGGTAGTTTCATAAGTTGTCTCATTAGCACTATTTTGTTCAAATATTGTGCGTGCTTTTGTTAGAAGCATGTGTCTGTAATGTAGTCCATTTAATTGAATATGGACATTGGCACTGGCCCTATGAATACTTGTATTTATGTAATTAATTGAGCTAATTGAGCACAATTCCAAATCTGACATCCGGCTCCTATGTATATGTCTGTATGTATTTTGTGAAGGGAAGTCGATTTTTGATATTGAATTTATTCTGAACCCCTTCTTGACTTGTATAATTAATTAGGATCTCTGTGGCGCTACGTTCGTGCTTCAATGTCACTCTCGGGATACATGCCACCGCTCTGTGACCCTGTGGATGGACATCTTCTTCTTGATGGAGGCTATTGCAATAATCTCCCAGGTTTATAAAATAAAATAAATCTAAAATTATAAATAATACACGTTTCGACAAACAAACGTGTATATGCTAAAATAACAAATAAGTACATTTCGTTTACCCCTTTTTTTGATGTTTTATAAGTTATAAACATAAGTTTGATTGTAATGGTTCGGTTTGCAGAGAAGTGGCAATTCGGAATTGATCGAATATCGAATTACCTTTTGAATTATCGTTTTAGTTTACCTATATTTTCTTCAATGTGCTTCTATAATGCGTTATATCATGTATGAAAGAACGTTGAACGTTCGGGCTTTGTGTGAACAATTATTTCATATTTAAGGTGTGTACTTCGTTGTTGCTGCAATTTCTAATGAGGCGACTTATGCTTACTGCTCGCTCGTGTTTCCGGGTTTTTGCCAATTTGCATGCTTCCATTCACCATGCATGCGTGCAAATAATGAAGTTATTAGCCGAAAGCAGCTGAAATTATTTATAAATTCGCACTTTAATTGGTTACGGTGTTCTAATTCTATCCTATCCTTGTAAACTATCGACTTACCCACTGTACTTGCACTTGCAACATTGGTAGCCGTAGGCCGTAGTTAAAAAATCTTGTATCTTTAATTATTCCAAAGCTTGGTCCATTACTGAACAGCACATTAGCCAGATTTTTGGTTTCTTCTTGCCTTTTCGTATAGGATCGCTGTGGCGGTACGTACGGGCAAGTATGTCCATTGCCGGTCTATTTCCGCCACTCTGTGATCCCTTGGACGGCCATCTCCTCGTCGATGGCTGTTACATCAATAATGTCCCAGGTTCTGTTTCTCTCACAAAAATTACACTTTCTACATAAGTACGTGTGATGCTTGTTTTGAATAGTTGTTCCAAAACCGAACCAGTACATTTTTTAAAATGTTAATTATTATTTCGTGAACGAAAAAGGGGTAAACGTATCTGTACTTACTCTACGAATATTTAGTTTTACACGGTATAATTGTAAATTGTAACCTCGTTTGTGTGCATGGAAATATAGGAGATATAATGAGAAATCGTGGAGCACGACATATTCTAGCAATCGACGTCGGGTCACAGGATGACACGGACTTGACCAACTACGGTGACTCTCTGTCGGGCTGGTGGTTACTCTGGCATAAATGGACGTCTCATTTTCGGACTTCTTCAATCAAAGTCCCTGATCTCCCGGATATTCAATCCCGTCTGGCCTATGTCTCTTGTGTAAAACAGCTTGAGGAAGTTCGGAACAGTGACTACTGTCACTACGTACGACCACCTATTGACAAGTACAAAACGCTCCAATTTGGCAGTTTTGATGAAATCAAGGTTAGTTTATTTATTACATTATAATATTTCATTAGTTTGAAACATAAACGCCAATAAACAAGCAAGCTGGTTGCAAGTTGCAAGAAAGGGTTACCTACAGGATAAGTATATTATAGCCTGTATCTTGATGATTACATGTCTATTCGCCTTACGGCCTTTTCACCTCGCGGTCTTTTCGCCTCTGGTTTTTTTCGCCTTGTAAAATCTTTGCCTTGATTAGAGTTAACTCATGCTAGAAAGACAAAACGATCCTAACATAGCAATTATAATCACAGTATTGTTGACTCCAGCATTATAGCTGATGTGAAGTTGTAACAAATAACATCAGCGCAGCGCGCGTCTAAAAACCTAACCTAACCGAACTTCGAACAGTGTAACCGTGAACTTGGCAAACAAGTACGCGCGCGCATCTGTGTGAGCATTGAGATGCTGAGGCGAAAAACCGCAAGGCGAAAAGACCGCAAGTTTAAAAGACGTAAAGCGAAACGGACAAGGCGAAAAGACCAGAAGCGAAAAGGACAAGGCAAAAAAAAAAAAACGGATACGATCTTGATGCTGATTTCACACTTGCGACATTGTCTTAAATTAACGTATTATTTGGTTCTGCAGGATGTCGGATACAACCATGGAAAAACGTACTTTGACGGTATGATGCGTGGAAATCTCATTCCATCAGCCGGGAATTATGGAAGTCAGCCACAGTATTTACAGCGTGTAGCTTCGACCAGAAGCTTGAATACTAATGATCGTCCGAGTGGTGGTGCATATAATTTCACGGATTTGGCTCAGATGGTCTGCAAAGTTAAGAGTAACTATCCGGTTCAGGAGACAGGGGATAGTGACGATGGTAAATCTAGTTTACTTGGCGAATGTTGCGATTTTAGCGAATTCGCACGAATTTTGTGTACCCTGAATTTTTTGCGGTTTCTCAGATTACTCAGATGAGGATGACTACCCCGAACAAGAAACGGGATATAATTCTGAACCACCCCTGGAGTTCCTAAGAAGTGATGAAGAAATGAAGGTTAGTTAGTCAGCAGTAATTCACTGCGAATTTGAATCGTTCACTTTGTAATTTGTAATTGACCAATTTGGATTTAAAAAGATGTTACACAAGGACGATATTGCTGGACAGGGTGATGGGTTCGTTCTAAGTCAGAGTCCAACGCCGGAGAACAAATGAAATTTCGATCTACCAAAATTCCCGAGTGCTGCCTCAATATATCCTGGATGTAATTGCCTGATTGTCGAGAGAAATATATACTCAGGCTGAAAAAACTACAATGGTCGAAAATATATACAGATTCAAAATTAACTGTGTAATAATGCATGTAAACTCTACAAGCTAAAATATTCATTTTGTACGTTTTTTGGTTCGTTCTTTTGTACAAATTTGCAATGATTGTGGCTACCAAGTATTTGCTACTGCTACGGCGTGTCGTGTGTCTGTGCCTTGATCAGAATGTGAGATGAAGCAGGTAGGTTAATTGCGGCAGTCATGACTAGGACATGCCTTAGCTGTTGGCATTATTTACAACAATTTAATTTATTTTGGTAAGACTGGCTTCTTGATTATTTTTTGGACTAAAGACTGTTTTGTAAATGTAAATCGGCTCGAATTTGTCCATTAACCATGTATTTGGCTTTGGCGTAAATTACTGAGAAAGGACTCAATGAAATGCTATCAATATCAATTTTCATAATATATGTTGCATTTTTTTTGCAAACGAAAACTATTGTCTAATTCCTAAAATTAAGTCAGTTTGAAGACACAAGGTCTTGCATCTTCTCCGATTGAATTTCATAAATGGAAATACTGTTTTGTGATGAAGATATAAAATAAAACCTTTGGATATATTTAATTACAAATTACAATACAGTAATTCAAGTTCAACTAGAAAATTCTTATATTTTTATTTATATCTGCGCTGTGTTCTATTTAATTTAAATTAGATAGGTATATGCGCGCTTCGTAAACTGTAAATTCATATATAACTATGCATATTTATGTATAAGTAAGTTGTTTAAGATGAGGCTAGATCTGGATCCAGTATGGATAAATACGTTCCAACCAAATGAAGTGAGCCTGTAATCAGTACAGCGGTATGGGGATGCTCCTGGTTGGCGGGTAATAGATTTCTGTTACGGTCAGGGTTACCAGAATTATTTAATGACATTTGATCCAGTAAAGTTAGAACTTGGTTCACGGATTCTACAACCATCCCTCGAGTTTTCGGACCAACCATTTTCATCCATTGAGCACAGTGCTCGTAACAATCACTCATATCATCTTTCCCAGCTTGAAGGGCGGACCAATTATCTGAAATTAAAAAAATAAATTGTACAATTTTCTCAGAGCCTTCGAATCTGCATTAAGGCTATTCTCATATTTTGAATTTTGGCGCTAAGACTGACCCGCACTCGGAGACCGACGAGAGCTGGACACGACAAGTGGACAAAAAATGGCTAAATGAAATACTTTTCGTTCCTTAGCAAAGGGTCTCATGAGTTCCTCAGCATTCCTTTCCCCAGTAACGTGGAAGATGAGAACCCGGAACGCATCTGCTCGGGACATGTACAAAAACCATCTTCGAGCTGCATCCAAGCTTTCTGTCGTATGAGCACCGTCCAGGTAATAAGTCAGATTTTCTTTGGCACGCAGAACCTGGCATGGTGGAAATATAATTAACAATTGAAGACAAATAAAATAATAATACCAAACTAACCTGAAACCGTCCATGCCAGGTACAATTTTGTAATCCCGCAACATGCCAGTCACTGAGAGGAAAAACTGAACCAGGTTGATATCCCGGAACATCCTGAATTCGTTCCGGATACTTTTCTGCAATAAATGCTGTTGCAAGTTGTAATCCTAGAGCAGCGTTAATTCTCGAGACTCTCCCATCGTCAACTCCTAAATCCAGTACTTCTCCGAATGCTTCCAGGCCTGGAGCAACGTATACGGGACACTGAAGTACAAAAATGACAAAAAATTCGTATTATAATTTAACCGTAGATCGGTAGATCGTGCATGTGAAAATATTACCTTAACCGCTTTGGCATATTCTTCCAGAACTTTGAGAATTTCTGGAGGATGAGAATCAACAGTGAATGCTGGTACACCCGGCTTCATAATTCCTGCCTTCTGGTACGCAATTTTCTCGAGGGTGTCCCCCAGTACCCGGACATGTTCCATGCCCAGTGATGTAATTCCCGTGACAGTTGGGGTTCGTATAATATTCGTTGGGTCCAGAGCACCGCCCATGCCCACTTCAATAATGGCCACATCAACTTTTTCATGGTAGAGAGCATACTGTCACAAACAAATATTTCATCAGTCTATATGCAAAACCAGACTATGCTGTTAAAGTTGCATTGATTCACGCCCGTACATAACCCAAGCAGGTAAGGAACCGGAAATATGGCGGCATGTCCGTCTCAGATTCCTGGAAATAGTAACCATTTGGCGTCTGAAACTGAAATTTGTTATTTTGCTTGAACCAATAGTTAATTTTGTCTTTATACCCTCTGCTTCACCATGCTCTGGTAAACTTCATAGAAATAACGTGTAAACTTCTTCTGAGACAGAGGTTTCCCGTTAATTCGGATTCGCTCACGGACCGAGACCAAATGCGGGGATGAAAAAAATCCTGTACGAAGTCCAGCATGACGCAAAATGGATTCCACGAAGGCACATGTCGTTCCTTTACCCTTCGTCCCAGAAACATGGATGACATTCAGAGAATCGAGCTGTTCCAGTGTCAAACCACCTCTTTTCAAATGCATCAACGTATTCTGGAGAAGCTCGGATTTCTGCGTAGAAATCACGGATGGAGGATCAATCGGAATTTGACTTCGTTTCGCAATGGATTCTTTCAAATTTTCTGCATTGGACTGAAGGGAATTTAAGGCTCGAACAGCATCCTGGAATCAGCAGATCAGACAATTTTAGGATTTAAAACAGTGTATTTTCAACAAAACAGCGTTAAATATTTTTAATTTAATTTAGTCAAACAATAACTTACGCCATAGGAATGAACAATTTCCGGGTCCATTTTCTTAGGCTCCGCCTTCTTCAAACATGACCCAGGGTCACCATTCGAGGTTAGTATATTGAGAGCGCGGACACTTTGCGAGGCTATTATTGTTCCGCCGTTGACGCTGGAGCTCGTGGACGACGGCGTCAGTGGCATGATAACACGGTAATAATATGGAATGAACTGAAGTGCACGTGGACAGATTTGAGAGACCATTCAGTCACCCAAAACTGGCCTTAGCAGAGGATAATAGGGTAATGATAATACCCACATTTACCCCCACCACGCAGAGCAGAGTATTACAGGTTACAGGGCACGCTGCCAGTTGATGACAAATGGGCTCTGATTCACTGCCTGTAGGAACAATACGACAAAAGATTATATAATTAGATGTATTAATTATAAACAAATTAATTGGTGTCACGCCAGCCACAAATCACGTAGGAATTCGAATTTATGGTTTATGCGATTATGACAGAATCTGACGCCGACGCCAGGGCCAGTTATCAGGAAGCAGTTTGCTGTCTAGCAGCGTGCTTATACAGCTTATCTTTATGCGTTTACATATGCTGAATTTGCTGTGGGTTTCGTATCGTATCGTGTATCCTGTTGCATTTATTTGTCAACGTAATAAATACACTGATTAATCGGCGCCGAGTATGCCATTTTGTATATTTCGACGATTATTGAAAGCGCCGATTAACGTCATACGTCATCGGCGGATTATTGAAAGAACCATAATCCGTGAATCTGTATAAATTCTACTCCTCGTGAATCAATTGGAATTTACAATGTAAAACTTTAATTAAAGTTCTGGAAATTGGATTATAAATATTAAAAATCAAATTACCAAATCCACGTGACGTATATATGTGGAAGAAATACTGTGCGATAGCTCGCAGTTAGATAACACCAGTCAGCGTCGGTGATTTTCTACCGATACAGCTTTGAACAAACTTGACTGCTCGACTATCTAAACTGAACTGAATTAAAGCCTTATACCTATAGTATCGGGAATTTATCCATATGCTCCTAATCTTAATCTTGTAGTCAATTATGAATCAAATTGAAATTCTGATCTGGTTAAAAGTTCTTGGGACTCATGGCATGGCTCAAGTGTCATTAGTTCAAGGTTCGTATTCATGATTTATTCATGATGTCCATAGAATTTACGCACAGTAGTTACATAATTAATTCAATTCGTCATGATCTACTCATATTTAGCACTATGCTGTGTGGGCAATAGGAAGAAAACCTCAGCGAGATTGAGAGACATTTGTAAATTGTAAAGTGAGGAAGGAATAAGGGTTAAAGGTCTAAAGCTCATTTTCTCATTTTTGACACAGACACAGACAAAGCATAACGGGGAAATTGTGTACAAATTATACTTTACTGGTTAAAATTAAGATAATACTGTTTATATGGGAAAGACCAGCGTTTATTCTATGAAACGAAATACACAAGTATTTACCCTGTAGAACTTTATACCTATACAGTATAGTTGCCCTCGTTAAACCCTATTTACGTATGGTATTTATACAAATCCACAGTGCAATTTCTGGTAAATGTATTTCCGTCGGTATACCGGTAAATCAGAACGAGCGAGATACGAGATACTTAACTAAAATAAAAGCCAATGTGAACATATACAAAACCTAATTGCACGGTACGGTTACTTACCGACGACGCTGTGCCGACCGATCAGGACGACGCGACGCTGCTGCGTGTAAACACGTACTGTACCCTATGTATACTGAATCTCTACTTAAATCTTTTGGAAACCATATTAGGAAATTAAGTACTTTAAGTACTACGTCGTGTTGGAATAAAAATAAACTCAATTTGTTATGCAGTAAAAAAAAATAATCGACTTAATGAAAACAATCAATTTTAACAAGGCTATCAATTATAAAGCATTTTCCTTGTAACCTCAGACGGACTAAAATCTATTCACGACTTCCAGCACACGATCCGCTCCCAATGTATAATACTACAATCTATGCCCAAGCCAAAGTTTTCTAATCGGCGTGTAGCATGTACGCTAGAACACTTATCTAGACCCTTATATTTTAGGAATGATGACTGATGACCATGACCATAAACCTGGATTCAGTATTGAGTCAATAAATTCATGAATATTGATTGACATATGGGGCATGTGACTTGGAGCTGTAGACACACAACTTCACATTTTCAGCCTAATATCGCAGTAGGCCACGGTCGCAATGGACAGAAAGAACACATAGTCGCATTTTGTCTATGCGCAAACTGCTTAGATGCACATATACATTGTACTTATAGGTATTTACAGATATTCGTGCATTAGTGTTCGCATGTGTCGTATATGTAGTCCGTAAATATATTGTACATTGTAGTGAAGTCTTAATGCAAATGTGGCATTATTGGATATGGGCCAAAAATAGAAAATTGGAATTTATATTCGCATAAACGATCACCTTCGTTTTTATGGCGTGTGTCTTGTACCTACCAATAAAAACTGAACTGGAAATAATTCAAATTCCAATTTGCCATTTACCATATATCTGTGGATAGCACTTTTTACGATTAATGATCTAGCAAGTGACCGTCGTCGCAAATTGCAAAAATTAAGCCAGATCAAAATTGATGTGCGGTTAGCCGGTTATCGATATTTTGGATTGTGATATATCATTACATTGTTTAATATCAATATGTATAGGTATGACTTGAATGGTTAAATCATGAATACTTCGCGATAAGTACTGATAAGGATAAGCATATTGGTTATGTTCTTCGAAACCTTTGCATCTCGTAACCAATCAGAGCACGAATAAAACGACCGCCACAGCAGCATCTAATTGGCGCCTGGAAGGACTGTAAATTGTAACACCTGCACAGCTGAGCATGTTCAATTATCCGGAATAGGATTATTCAGTACGGAAAATGGTTCTTAAAAATTAACTATATGACAATGATTGAATTAAATCAATGAATTATCCTATTCAAATTAAGGAAGTTAAAATACCTGTCAAACTCGGACATATCGTGTCGGTGTCGATGATGCCAATAATATCAAATACCAACTATGTGGCATTTTGAAAATCAACGAACTGAACCACTCGAGACGATCACTTATGCCGTATTCGTCAATCACGATTTGATTTTTGTTGGACGTCAGACGCGAATGTGCAAAAGAATTCAGCTATTGTTACAAACTATTTCTTCGGCCTTATTGTGTCGAAATTTCGGTATATTTTGGCTTGGGCACAAATACCCAACAAACAAGCGCCAGGGACACACTCAACACTCGACTCAACTTGAACAGGCAAAATTGCAAAGATAGCACAAGCGTGTGTATGTGTATGAATTCGAAAAATTCCTTGTACGTCCCGCGTCTCATATTAAAGTGCATTTGATGGCAGGGTTAATCCTTATGCCATTTCTGAACGAAATCCAATGATATTTTATTGGAAACATATAAACGTGCCATGAAAAAATAGAATGCCATAAAAAAGAAGACTTTTGCAATAGGAAATGGAATGCTGCAATAATTAAAATTGGTCTATAATTCCAAAGGTTAGGTTAGTTGTTGGTCATTTGGGTATTTCAAAAATCTAACCTAACCTGT
>JAQFYT010002843.1:0-11941 GCA_034694925.1 Ceratophysella denticulata
GTTCACGTTCTGTATTTGCGTTATATGAAACAAAATCGTATACCCTGTACCGGTAGCATTTGGAACATTGTATTTGCATAAACAAAGATCAGCCTGGTCTGGCCTGATCCAAAAGTGGCTCAATAAGAAGAGGAGATATTTGCACTAATATCGCGGCACGTGCCGCAGAGACGACCTTCAAGTTTAAGGCAGAACTTTTGGTTCCCTATTATTCGGTTCTGAGAGTTGATCAAAGGTTTCTCGGTGAAATCCTGAACTTTGGGTATTATGCAAGCAGACGAGTCGAAAGTCAAAATTCCAATTTTAAATGAAGACGCCCGTGCAAAATAATTTTACAATACTATTTAAATAACTAGTAATGTTAAATCCTTAGGTTTATTAACATTCTTATAGAGTTGTTTATTTACTTGGTGTCAACAAAAAATCGAATTAAGGCTATTCTCATATTTCGAATTCCGGCGCTATCTCGTAATACTAACCAATGCGGTCACAAACTCTCGACCGTGACCTGCACACTGCACCAGGACGTTCAAGACAGAAATCTGAATGACAATGATAAAAAGCGCATATAATATATATGTAGGTAACACTGTTATTTAATGTGTACAATTAGTTGGTTGTATGTTGTATAATGTAAGGAAGGTACTTTATAATCAGCACAACTTATACAGCGAACATTTAGAGTTTAGATAATTTGGAATTCGACAATTTTGATATGCAAATTCGTAAAATTGAATAATGCATGAAGAAGTGAATTGAAATTAAATGATTTTAGTGGTAGATGTGGAGTTTCGCTCGATGGATGTTTTGAGAAATTTTGTGAAGAAATTCCGATTCCATATCAGTGGGAGCCTCGCCGACGAGAAACAGAAGAGTTGTTGGAAGTTCGGCGATCGCGGGAAGAATCGGTGCGAGATCGTCCTCGGCTTGATTTGGAAGCGTCGCGGGAAGATCGGCGATCACGGGAAGATTCGGTTCGAGTACGCTCTTGGCTTGATTTGGAAGCGTCGCGGGAAGATCGGCGGTCACGGGAAGATTCGCTTCGAGATTGAGTTCGACTGTCCTTGGATTTGGAAGCGGTGCTGGATGACCGACGAGCACGGGAAGATTCACCACGAGAATTAGATCGGCTGGACTTGGATTTGGAAGCGTTGCTGGAAGATCGGCGACCACGGGAAGAATCGCTACGAGCATGCGATCGGCTGGACTTGGATTTGGAAGGGTTGCTAGAAGATCGGCGACTACGACCTCGTCGTTTCGGTTCAGAAGGTTCTTCACGCCGCTGCTTCTTAGACGAACCTGACTTTCGGGATGATGCCTCCTCAGAACTCCGCTTCAATGAACTCTGAACCCGACGAGGCTCCGGCGGGGTGGACCAAGGAATACCCACTCGTTCAAATTAAACCTGATGGAAAGATAAGTCGACGTCAAGATTAGAAAGCGCAGGAAAATCGTACATATGCCAGAAATGATCAAGCAGAATCTAGTTAGAAATAGTTAGTGTAATGTGGTTCTTAAGTACGTGTTATTAAGGAAACAACGAGAGTATTTAATCCTGAAATTAAGATTAATTGTTAATATTAGACACAGCACAGCACAGAAAACAGATAGTCACTAGTCACTTCAGCTAAGCCAGACTACCCGAACTCGCAGAACAATTTGATGTTGATTATTTTTTACAGAGTGATCCACCTTGCTCTAGTAATGCTCAATCAATTTGAATATGTGTCCTGTGATTGACTGAAATATGAAAATTCAAAAATTGTTCGAAATTAAAAATTTCAAGTTTGTTGACATAAACAAGTCTCACTCTCAATGAACAGTACCAATAAAAGCTGTTGACATGTTAATGCTAATGTGTTTTTCCTATAAAAAGTCATGAATTCAAATCTTAGGTTTACGTTCGAATTTTTAAATTGTTGACATAAACAAGCCTCGCTCTCATTCAGTAGTGTAGTACCAGAAACTGCTGTTGACATGTTAATTCGG
The DNA here is from genome assembly GCA_034694925.1 of Ceratophysella denticulata. Classification (NCBI taxonomy): domain Eukaryota; kingdom Metazoa; phylum Arthropoda; class Collembola; order Poduromorpha; family Hypogastruridae; genus Ceratophysella; species Ceratophysella denticulata. The sequence continues at coordinate 1,990 of JAQFYT010002843.1, forward strand.
AACATTACGGTTATAGCGCCGCCAAACCCATTTTAATGAGTGATATGTCATTTGAAAGCCCTTGGTGAGTACATTACGGGAAAAATAATCTTTTTGGGGCAAAGGCCCTTAAGGGTCCCTACCGAAGGACCCCAGCGTGAAAAAAGGGGGTTTATTGCTATGAGTGAGTACGTAGTGGTCGGAATCCCATTGTAAATCAAAACTCCACATCGTACGCACGTCGTTTGTTTGTTTCGTATAGCTCGTAATACACTCAAGTGCTGAACCATGGGTAACAAGTCGAAGTGCTATAGCAACAAACCCAATTTTACCATGTTTGACCCTTCGGTAGGGACCCTTAAGGACCTTTGCCCCAAAAAAAGATTATTTTTCCCGTAATGTACTCACCAAGGGCTTTCAAATGACGTTCACTCATCTAAATCGGTTTGGCGGCGCTATAACCGTAGGTAATATACCGGATTTAGCTTAACTGAAGGACAATACAGATTAAACTAGCGAAGAAAGCATCGGGTCAAACTACCTGTACTGGAAGGTCCGCCATGGTGGTCTCTGGTATCTCTATCATTGATAGATCTGGCTCGACAATCATACTGAAGCCTTATAATTATGACAGGTACGTTGAGTATTACAGTTTAAACTAATTCAAAGCAACAATAATAAATTCGTATTAGTGTTGAAAAATAATGTGTCAGTTTAAATTTTACCTGCCACATTTGAGTATCTAGGTTTATTTGAAAATTTATGGTTGATAATAAACAAATTCCTTTTCAGACTAACTCGTCATGACGACGATGAATGAATTGTGGTGTTTCAGACAGATGATATTGAGGTACACTTCTGGAGAAATAATGCATAATTCGTAAACGATATGATTTGATGACGACGATGAAAATTTGAGCTGGCGGGAAGGACAACAGTCGCCTGTGACACGGTGGTGGTGGTGGGTATATGCTTTAGTACTGACCTGACGAGCCAGAGGCGATCATTAATTGAATGCAACTTTGAACTTGTCTCTTTTTAATGGGTTGATGGTGATTAGAAACACGATCGAAATCGAAAAAAGCTTTGAATTTTGCTTTAGAAACGCTGCATTTAAGCTTTCTATATTCAAATGCTTGACATCAGTTTTATACATAACCCTGTAGGTATCAAATACTACATGTTGGCCGGCATGGTTATAAGTTCTAACTGGTCCAGGTTTCTATACAAACTGCAACATATAATTTACTGTATGTGAAAACTGCCGTCTCTGAATTGTAAAATCCCGGCATCCCGGAAATCACAATGAATTGGGGAGGCCGACATTGTCTTCTTGGAGGACTCCAATTGGATCCAAGCACCTACTTGGGCTCGTAATGGTAACTGTATCTTCTTTTCATAGATATTGAGCTGTAATTTGAACCAACTTTACTGTTGAGTTGTTTGATGACTGGGTCCTCGGTTCTTGATGATGAGATCAAAAGAACTTGTGTAAGGAGAGCAGGGAGGGTTCTATGTAATTTGTCAATTTAAGAGGGGGGAATAAATAGCGAGACCATTAATGGTATTTTCTTCTATACATAGACCGTATAGCTTCCTGGAACTGGAAACCAGCAGCAGTGAACACAGCTAGTGCAAGACCTCGTGTAGTATATATGCACTTCTAAAATCCTGTGCACACATTAGACGAGAGCTACTGAACATGTGCTTCAGTTGAAAAGATTCTCTTGTGAATACTTTAATGGTCTTTTCTCTCCTTTCCCTGAGAGCCTAATAAATGAATAGATTCACATTAACTACACTGTTCACCAGCCAGGGCTACAGACAGATACAGACTACACAACGCATGGAGCTGTGAGTCTGAAACGGGACTTCAACATTTAGCTAACTAGCTAACACAGCCTCTCCGAACATAGATACTGCTATCTATGCGTGTTCATTGCCATTGTCCAGTGAAAGCGCGTCGGAAGTCGGAAACATGGACATCCTTCCAGCTTCACTACAGATATTTGCACTGTCGACTGTACACCCTCTCCAAACATAATTCTCTACTGGGAACGCCGCTGCAAATATTCAGAAAGTGGGACTCTGCTGAATGCACTGCAGTTATAAGGTAGGTATCTAGTTTGCAAAAGTAATAGATAAAATCAATTTCCTGTGTAAATATCTGTGAATGCAATTGCGGTCAAGGAGACTCACAGGGGAAATTGACAGATAATGCAGTTCTAATGCTAAGGTCTAGATGCAAAACATTGATTTTTCAGTGCGTTTTTCGTACTGCGTAGTAGTTACAATATACCTACCTCTACAGTAAGAGGCACACGGTGAAACGAAACCGCAGACAAACACGTCGCTATCCACCTTTGATCTGACACCGCAGCGAAAACAAAACACTCCTACCAAGGCTATATAAGTATGATATGTCATATACTGCCGGCAAAAATAGAATCCCACCAAAACTGCCACTAACACCCAAAAACGTCAGAATGTGGACGTAAATCTAATGTTTACAAATTAATAAATGATCTTTCAATATAAGCAAGGGACAAGACTAGAAATTAGACCTGCGGATTAGTACATCATTGAAAAAAGCAAAACATTTTGCTTTAGAGCACGCATTTACTGTTTCTATGTGTATTGAAATGATTAATGCTAGTTTTATGCATCCAACTGTAAAGAATCCGTGCAAGCACGGTTATAACATGGTTATTACAGTTCCAGGTATGTATACAAACCACAATTAAGTAGATACGGAATATTTCGATCACTTATAAGCATCGATCACAAATATTCATCACCTGGCAACATGTTAATTAGTTGACAATAATAAACAGCACTATTTTGCGTCGATCTGCCTTGTTCGACGGTGAAAGGCTTGATGCTTTAAGTTAAAGTGCAGCGAGCATACAATATTGTACTCAAACATGTGCGCCTGATTCAGTATCGTTTAATTTATGTCCCGATCCTGAGCTGGTCCTGACCCGTATGCTTAATGATAGCGAAAGGCCTTTGAGGAACGATCACTGTCATAAGTTCCGACGAGGGTTGAATGGCTGAGTGTGAGCATGGAGTTTTTGCATAGACGGGAACCGAGTGAAAGTGGAAGTGAAAGCATTTCCTTTTCGCTTTTCTTCCCACCAGAAATTCATTTGAGTCAAGTGAGATTGAGATCAGAGCCAAGAGCCAAATCCATGTTTTACCCCTCTCCCACTTCCGTAGTCCAAAAAACCCTGAACATCCACTATATTCACTGCTGGAGTATGGACGTGGACGGGTGTACTGGAAGTGTCACAGTCCGCTTTTACTGAGCACACTACATGGATTTTTGCTATCCAGGTTTTTTACACTCTGCCAATTCTCAGATTTCAGAATCCATTTAACAGACCACATGGCGCTTGGAAAATAACAGCTTCATACGCATAATTCTGGACTGGACTTCTAATTTTTTTTGAATATTTCTAAAAATTCGAGCTTTCAGAAAGTGAGGCTTTATTTTGTCCAGAAAAAATAATCTTTACAAGAGTGCACATGCGAATTCAATTTTCGGTTGATATAATCTTACATTAACCTAAATGGCGTGTGTGGACTAAAAGTGCTAGCGTGCTGCAACCGGTATTTCTAGTAAAAATAGTACATAAACTAGCTGCGACATTTGACGGCATACATAAATACATTTAAAATAATACTGTGTATTTGCCTACATGTTATTTTCAACGATTTCAGGGACAAGTTGAACATATCAAATATACATATGACAATTACAGTTAAATAGAAAGTCATTTCACCAGCTATTATTATTTAACCTAATGTCCATGGCGGTCTCGTTTTGATCCGCGCCCATAACTGCCAAAATTCAATTTTTGGAAATGGTTTCACAACAAACTCAATCTAACACAAACTCACGGAAAACTGAGAAAAGAAATATATTTATAAAAAGTCAACAAATATTAAGAAATATTCCTGATTCAAAAATGCAGAAGCACAATTCAGAAATCCATCACGCTTAGATATAGGAGATTAGTATAATCGCTGCCGACTTGAAATTGTATTGAAAAAATTCTTCGGATTGCGTTTGCACGCTTGCTTTCTGGCAAATATTTGACAAATCCTGAAGGTTGTCAATTTTTTATGCGTTGCTGATTTCTGTTCATTCCCAATTTTCGCCCATTTTCGTTTTTTTTTATTTCAGTACAGTATAAACTTTTGAACAATGTGGGATTGAACATACTATACTGTACTCCTAAAAAACCAGACAAAACTCGATTTAATATGCGGTGTATGCAGATTTATTGTCCTTCCTATTCAGGTCCGATTTGGGTCTAGAAACCGTGGCTGTAGAATAGGAGTTGAAAGGAGCGGTAGTGGAGATTCTGGAAATAAGTGGAGAGCCGAGTGCCGTAATTCTGGAAATAATGCGCCGGAGCAGAGAAAGAACGTTGAGAGCGAAGGAATAGTTTTTCTCGTGGAAAAACGACTTTGTTCTCTCTCCACTTCCTCGTGTTGAGAGCAGCCGGAAACTTGGTTGTCGTCCTCAGATGAGCATCAGCATCCACTCTGGTCTCAACGCTCTCTTTCTTCTTCCCCAGACACAGGGCAGCATAACATTTGAAACACATGAACCACTCAGTTCAGACACAGTGACACTTAGTCAAAGCGAAAGTCAGAAGAAAAACTTGACGCCGGTTATTAAAAAGAAAGTAAACTTTCTCTCACTTTCTTCGTACTAACGAGCTGCGTGTTTGTGGACGTTTGCTATTTGATTTTTGAGCTCCAGTGACAGATTTGCCCTTTGTGCCGCCTGTGACCGTTAGTGACCCTTGGTCCCTATTCCCAGTGTGGAAGGGAAAGGGATGATGGGCTGAGGGAGGAGCAATGGAAGAGGGCATGGGACACTCAGCCTCACCAAATCCAAGTCATCATGTTACTGACTGGCCTCCTCCGCTCAACATTCATGAACACATTTCTAGATGCACGTGCACTTGTGACCACATGGGATATGGCAACTACCTCGACTACCAGGTCAGAACCATAACTTCTTACTGTTATGAATGAACTCAGTTTCGTATTTTGGTGGTAAGATATCATTACTTCAAAAAACCACCATAACTTGCTGACGGGAATCATTTCGATGCGAAAACCGTTGAACAATTATGCACTATTGTACGAATTTTATTTGGAATTTAAATTGTAGATACCTATTAGAACATTGATGATTACTCTTACGTATGATATAAAATATCCAGGATTTCATCATAACTTTTGTCCAAAATTGAACTTTTATATACTTGTACGCAGCTTCCATAAATTATAATCCAAGGCTAACAGTAGTCTGAAGGTATTTGACAATGAAGATTAAGGCTTGCAGCATTTGTATCGTCTGCCCTTTTTGAGAAATCCGCACTTCTTGGTGTCTCGATGAATTGGATAATCAACAGTGGCGTCTGTCGCACATTCCCGGTGCACGAGATTAGCAAATTCCACGCATCCCGACCACCTACAGTCCTCTTCATTGCCTAAAGATCATTGAAAAGCATATTGTTAAAATAAAGCTGAAACACACCTTGGTAATAAAATCAGAGAGTGATATAAAGCTGTACGAATAATTTAAATGTAGAATTTAAAATTCAATAATAGGCGTTTAATTCCCATTCCCATGCATCATAGTCATGTACAGAATAGTTAGGGTGGGACTGGTATGGTGAACGATTGTCTTCACGAGAGAATCATAGATATAAATGCCGGCAATACCATGGGAGGTATTGACCTGGAACCAGCTTGAATTTACATACCTGCAGCAAAACCGATGCTTGCAACAATAAGTAAGGTAGCAACTGCCACAAGGATTAAAGCTGACTTCATTTTGACACCGTTAGAAGACTTCCACGTTTCTGTGCCGACAAGTTTTCGTAAATACAGTAGTCGAGTAAAACGTTTGTCAGAAAATAAGTAGAACTACCAGTTAAACCTTTTAGGTTTGCGTATTTATAGGCCCAGTGTCCAGTCACGAATTTGTAATCTCGGGCAGTTATGGTAAAATCTATTTATAGTATTATTTTGATGTGACTATCCTAGGAATTGTTTATGCTTTAACCAGTCACCAAAATATGACACGAACTAATCTGTCATTGGTCCGGTGTAGGATTGGTTTGGTATAAAACCTGTGAGTGAGTTGACGTGGCCTGATTAGAGATTTTTCTGCGAAATTTTTAGAACTGCAGAATAGAAAATTGACGCTGATGATAACGAAAGGATTTTATACTTCCAGGAAATTTCCATGAAGTTATGTCTAGTTATGTTCACTTTTATTCTTAACTTAATCAAACAAATCTTTAAAATGATCCAGTTTTCATTGATTTAATTTTTGCACGAGCATTATGTAATGCGACGAATTGAGAACTCTGTTTCCAACGAAAATGTATATCTAATGATATTAAATTGCGCATGACAGATATTCCTTGAATCCCAAATAAGGAACAACATGCACTCAATTGTGTCGAATAAATTCATTTTATCCAATTTGGACAAAAATAGGTAATACCACCACTCGCAACGGTAGCATAAATTAGCAAAGCCCTGTTTATAGAAATATCCAGGCTTAGCTTCCGTTTTTAGTTGCACACGTTGGAGGCAGGGTTTCGTACATAGTGACTGAATGTCAGAAATAATGAAAATCTAATTAGCACCAGCGGCCTTTAATTAACTAGCCTCGAATCCTCGTTTACTCCCTCGGAATCTCTCGAGAGATGAGACTTTGCATTACATAGTTGACTACCCATTGTGTCTGTGTGCGGGTAATTCGGATACAGGGGGTTCCAGTCTATTGAGTTCCAAGAGCAACCACAAGAGTTTTAGTGAGAGAGAGAGACCTCGAGTTTAAATTTTTAATTCAGCCCTATTCCTATGCAGGCTTCATACGTGCGAACTGGTGTAAAAGGGGTCATGGGAGATTAGATATGCAGACTATGTGCTACTTCTATAGGCTCTCTCCGACCTAAACAATATTTACAACTTTCCAAGTCAGCCCTGGCACGGGAAACCTTTTCCCCTCCAAAAGCCACAAACTAATTTCTGAGACACCCATTATAAATCAGTTTACACAGTAATTGTTCTCCTTTTCCTAATAATTGCTTCTGTTCAGAGCCTTCCTATATCTTCTTCTGCATAGCTCCTAGGAGTTTTAGTGAACTTTTGGCTACACTACATAAAACTGAAAACTGAGGGTGTTGCTCTCTACCGTATAAGAACAAGTTATGGAAGCATCCAACTGTATAGAATATTATATAGCTTTTGTTAATTGCCTCCTGGGATCATTTCATTCAAACACACATTTCACATGTACTTTGTAGTCAGCATGGAGGTACAATGGAGGAAATTCGGAGAAATGCCTCTACGTCCTGGAGTGCTGGAGTTACTAATAGGGAAAGTGTGCTCTGGCCTCGTCGTGTGTTAACCCTGGGGTGGAGGAATTAATAGGCGGGTTACGCATAAATTACTAGTGACGGGTAAGACTCGGCCCTTGACTTCCGAGATAGCATATCGCCTTTGTCTGGGTGTGGATGCTTGTTACGAAATGCACACGAAGCATATATTACGTTATTCTGTATGAATAATTTAAGACGCCGGATGTTCGCATATTTCGTCTTAAGCTTCAAGAATTTTCTGGTTCAGATGTAGTGTATAATGCTCAGAATGAAACTTTAAAATACAATCAAATATTACTACGAGAATTTGTGCAGTGTCATTCTCCAAATATTTAGACCTTACACAAGGTACAAGTAAAACTCGTAAATGAAATGTGATCATTACAAATGTAACGTAACAATACGTAATCACTTGAGCTTTATGAAAGAAATACGTTTCCCCATAGGCTTAAAAGTTGCTCAGGTTATGTCACCAAAAGGACATGTGCAATGTGCAACATCTTAAAAAAGGCATGCAAGCTATGCATACTTAGGTATACGTTAGATCTCCGCGTTGATGCATTACAGCGCACCGCCAGGCTTGCATCACTTATGCTGTTATGATACCGTGGGAACAGAGAAAACTTCATGAAAATTTGGTTTTTCTTAGTAAAAACCGTAAGAATCCTTTTCGTTTTGTCTGGCATGGCGTAACTACTTTGGCGTAATTATAGAGCAGTTTTTTAGTTGGTCTGGGCCTCTGAGGAGGATAGATGCTTGCTGAGGAAATGAAATGAAAGCACTCAAGAACTCCTTTTTCTGACAGACAGATATTAATTGAAAATTCTTCTGGTCGGAGCTCCCACATGATGGGCGGGAGAAGGGAGAAGACGGAGAAACAGGGTTCTTTGAAATCATAGACACTCATCTGCATTGTGAGAGAAAGTGAAAGAAAGCTAGCTCGGGCTCACTCCTCAAAGATCAACCTAGCCTATGGAGGAGAACTCATGCCGCGAGATAGGCATTTGATAAGGAGTCGTCTGCAACGCTGTTCTTGAGCGGTCTGTCTGCCTGGATCAACTTGGCCTACAGCACGTGGTGGGTTGGGTAATGGAGCACACAAGGATAGATCTATGTATGTTTCTTCTTCTGATTTACAACATGAAAAAATTCTGTTACGGTTCATACTGAGGCTTAGAATTTTGAATGCATAAATAGTAGGCTATACACTTACTTCAATATTACTTTCGTCTACACGAAATCTACGTGTTGCATTTGCATGACTTTAAAAAAATGGTATTCCATCCATAAAATCAGAATGCACAACATGGTGTCTACGAATATACGCATAAACTTCTAATTACACAGTGTTTACGGAAACATAATATTTCTTTAAATACACGGTTATCTACGGTTTAAATTCAAGCGGGTCCGAGAGATACGAAACCGTACGATTTGGGGTCAATTGCAAATCTCGAGCTATTATCAAATTTCAATCTACTCAAAATAATCTACTCAAATTTTAAAATGAAATATTGTTTTACATCTTACTATATACTGAAGCCTAAATACATAGGCATTTGTCCGCACCCGGTTTGCTCTATAGACACGACACACGACTGTACACCATACCTAAACCTTAACATGTACGTTCATGCTCTTTAAAGATGCAGGAAGTAGCTTCAAAAGAGTTTCAAAAATTCAAGCGTGTATTTCACTCTGGCCTGGTCTCCTTCAACTCCAAGACTTTTCCAGGTCACTCTGCAAATAATTTAGCCTGTGCCTGACTTTTAACACATGTCTTTTAATTAATCATGAGTTGAAGTGGAGTTTTGGGTGAAAAAGGAGTGAAAGTTCTGTGACTCCAGGCTCGGTTTTGTTCTTGGGCTTGGGCCTCTTTCCTTAGGAATCCATTAAGGAGCTGAGTCTCCACGGAAGCACTTAAATATGTACACACTAAAGAAAGCACAGAGAAACAGAACAGAAGCTCTTTTACATTCATTAATTAGAAGGAAGTCATTTTCTAAGTAGGTAGCAACTTGTAACCAGAAGAGTTGCTTTACAAGCTTGTCTGACTGAGCTATCTTCTGAATAAATCTGTATATCAATGTCTTCAATTTGTGTTCCAGTGGCTTTGTCCTGGGCAAACTTACTCTTTAATTAGACAAGGAATGGATGTTGAGTGTCAATTTTATTATTTAAGTAACCCAAATAAGCATAAATCTGTCTATCAACTATCCTAAATCTTTTGAGAATCCTATCATCTTTGATCGGCGCAAGTAGGTCAAATCTCAATTATTGCTCAAGCTACTCTTGACAGATTTTGGTGATTTCACTCAGAAATATAATATATCATTTCCCTTCGTTAGCTAATTTAAGGCAATTCTGAAGACAAAATGTGTTTAATGAATTTAACCATTTCAGCCCCATTCCCAAATCAAGTAAACAACCCCAGAGACCCACGGTAATTCAAAGTTGTGCTGTCGTCAAGGCCCGCGGTTTCAAAACTATAACAACGCTAGACGCCCAACCTTTGAAACTTAACAAAACCCTGAACGCCCAACTTTACATGT
>JAQFYT010002844.1:0-11939 GCA_034694925.1 Ceratophysella denticulata
GTCTCATATTCAGGTAAAATGTAAGAAGTATTTCTAATTATAAAAAGTACATTGCTGTGCGTCAGAGGGACGCGACACTGTGAGACCAGAAATCCCGGGCAGTCCTAATTGGATTTTGGTCATATACCTACCTACATATTGTACTAACGAACTCGGTATAACTCAATATTTCATTAAGTGGGGTTTATTTCTCCGAATCGTGGAAATGTACGCATTTAAGCTACGCCACAATGAAAAGTTTGTTCAGAATTTGAGTTTGAGCAAGGCATCGGATGAGGCTTCTGCAAATAACAAAAATTTTCTGGAATTATACAATGTGTCACGTTTACGAAACTACGACGGCATTTCTAACAGAAAATAGACCAGAATTCGGATCAGGTGATTTTTCTGAGCCTTCACGAATCGGTGAAATCCCTAAATCTGTGATACGTATGCATGGGTAAAGAGGTGAAAGTGAATATTTTGAGGACGTAGGTTTGTGATAATGGCTTCAGTAATCAACCATTCCCGTCCTGTACATGAATTTGAATTTCCAGGTAGGGGGAGAACGGCAATCAACGGAAAGTTTTATGACTCATAAAAGGTACTCATTGATTTCATAACTAATCTATCAACTAAGTATATAGGGGAAGGGAAAGAGCAATAAAATATTAACGTTTCGATAACCTATCAACATCCAAGGAAGATTTACCGTCAAACAGGAAGCTTGTGAATGTGAATGTGAACTCAGAGAAAATGAAACTAAATTTTTTATCGTTCGTCGTGCTATTTTTACTGAGGAGGTAGGTACAGGTACATACATAGTAGGTAATCAATAGACTGTCTCTCCGTTGTCCTCTTTGCTTATAGTACATTAAATCAACAAACGTGTATTAGTAGCTATAGTTAGCTAGCACTGATCTGTGGGAATAATTACAGTTGCGCCTGCGAGCACACGCTAGAACACGGGAAGAGATACTGCTTGTAATTGTTAGAAAAATTATAATCAATTCGGATATCCCCGTAACTCGGTAGCTTTCCGCGAGTGCTGAATTTCCTGTGGTAACGGGAAGTCAAAATCTTCAGATATTGTATATCCGGACCATTCAAACGCTCGATTTGGCGTAGAATCGGTTTTAGGAAATAACCCTTAATGATCTGTAAAATCTATATTGCACGTGTTTCATAGAATCTGGCGATCTAACAGCTTACTGGCAGCATTTATATTGGGAAGGCATCTAGTTAAAAATTGATTTTAGCAGGAATCGCACTATTGTGTAATATGGGTTTTGGTCGGAAATATACGGGTAGATAATTGAAATTATGTAGTTTAGGGCTGCAGTGCCGGAGCGGAGGTAGTACTAAAAACTAAATAAATAAGTAATTAAATAGCTATATATGGTATGTGTAGATATGAGGGTGGGGCTGAGGCGGTGGACTGGAGCGAGGACATCAATAATTGGATCAATAGGAATAGTTTCCCCCTCCATCGGAGTTGGGTAAACGACCTCTGGGTTCGTTGGGTGGGGATGTCTGGCGGAGGGGGAAGGAGGCAGACGGAGGAGGAGACAGACATTTATTCCGCAGCAGCCAAAGAGAGAGCCCACTTATCAAATGCTGGAGTTCAGAGTCCGTGCCAGAGCAGGGAGATATGACCGAATAGAATAGACCGGAGACCCCATGCCAGAGATGTTGAAACCGAGTGTGGACGGAGAGAGTAAGTTGGAGTACTTTGGTGCGGAGAAAGTAGGCCTTTGCCTCCTCTTGTCTTCCAGCTCTTTATTTCTTCTTTGCGGAGAACGGGAGCTGCTCCAGAAGAGCTGGCACAATAAATAATTTCCATTCAGACTTATTAATGGTTCTGGGAGTCATATATTTAGGCCCGTAGTACATAGGAGCCGAGATAGCGGTCCTCTGAAGCATCCGAGGAGAAGGAGTCCAGGAGCAGGAAGTGTGGTTCTCTATCTTGGCGTCTCTGTTTCGTACATAGGTAGAGAGGGGCGGGATTGAGTGAAAGGCAGGGCCCTGGGTTTTTGCAATGCTTAGTAAGTCGGGTCCTAAACCAGACATGGCTTATGCCTCCCTTTTGCCTCACTCCAATCTCCGAGATGTAGATGTGTTAAGAGCAGAAAGGCCCGGGACGCTGCGGTCGCTGAAGGAATAAGGCCCATTGTCTCGTTTGGGGCAGGGCCAATGCTCGACTCTAGACTACGAGAATGGTGAAAGCATTAAAGTTTACTTTCACCACTTCAAAGAACGGGTTATCGCACGGGAGTCGAAACCCCAGAAACTTTAAATTTTCCACTACGTAATTGGCGGGTACGAATCTAATGAGCAAATATTGTCTGAATATTCCCACGCGATATTGCTTGGGTGAGCAGAGTCGGGAATTAATGACGGCTGAGAATTCGTAGGTCGTATTTGGAGAAAGCAGAAAGGGCTGTAACATGTGAGGTTTGTTCCTTGAACCCGTCGTCTCCTGGCGGACTATGCTAACACTCAGTCCCGAGAGGAATTTTTCGGGGTTGAGTAGAGAGAGTGGAGACGTGCGGAGGCTACCACATCTCGGGGCTACCATAATGCACCATTTTGTATGGATTCCTCTGCAGAGAAAATAACTTTTTGGGGGTATATCTGTAGCTATACTTTCTCTCGGCCTGAACTTCATCGGGTTCTGTCCTTCCCCCACCCCACCTTATATATATTTCACTGTCTCATGTTCTTTATGCACTGCTCTTGTACTGAAATTGGAACTGACGGTAATTGGTGCAGAGTTGACTGGAGTTTCCAGAGTTCTGTTCTGTTAGTTAAGCCTCCATGCTTGTTGACACAAGTGGCGGCAGGTACATTGGGCAATGCTAAGTGAGTCTAACGAACTTGAGATCTCTCCCAACTTCCTGCCGGGATGAATTATAAATAGACCCAGTCTTTGGCCCACGACTCCTTGTCTAACTGGATTTCACCAAAAAAGTTTTACAATTTACCATGTCTTCATCTTCAAACATTTTGTTCCAGCCAGGTCTTTTAATTTAAATGCCAAATCCCTGGAAGCTATTCATTAATTGAACGTCTAATCCTATGCCTCCACTCGGCCTCCTTACTTAGTCCTATACTCTGGCCTAATGACAAATTCTAATTGCGTTTTGGAAGATGAGTAAGTCCCATCAGAGCTGAGCACAATAAATTCAATTCTGCCTTCGCAGAAATTCGAGCCCTATCTGTTCATTCTTGGCACATACGATACGAGAAAAGGAAAGACAAGAGACATGTCTCCACTTCACCCCTTCAGTAGTCCCCAGTAACATTGCTGCTGACTCGGAAGAAAGTGAAGATTGACACATCGCTCTCTCTTCTCGAGTACACAAAGGGGATGATGGAGAAATACTGTACATATATAAAAGGTGGATAAGGCGATAGGGCCTCACATCGGCTAGGCTTAGACACTCCCTCGCCGAGGCCCAGCATCAATATCTCATGAGCGGCGTTCTCAGTACCCATTTGGATAGGCCTGCTTACTGGTTTACTCTACGAGCAGTTCGACCTACGGATAGATATGGTCACATTTCTTAGCCCTGCAAGACCGCACGAGCGAATATCCACAATAACGATATTAAAGCTTGGGTTACATATCCATCTGCCACTTTCAACCAACTGAAATCTCTGGTTAAACACGTCAATCATAGCGATTGGGTAAATGAACTACATATGTTTGCTTAATTGTAAAATAATGATCAGCATTTAGGGTTCTGGTCTGGAGACGCCGTGACCGAAAAGCTTCACGGAAGCGGAGTTTAGTTCCAGGAGAAAAAATAGTATTCACTATCGCTAGGTAGTACTACGAATACGAGAGTCGTTGTAGTAATGGTGTAGAGTATCGATCAAAACCCGGGTTTGGCGGAGGAGAGGCAGAGGGTAGAAATCCCGGCACGTGGAGAACTCGTCTCCTGACTCCACGATGCCCCTACATTGTATGTACCAAGCACATGCATCAGCTCCAGAGATATTATTCCCATGAAACGGACTAAGGAAACAGTCTGCTGCCTCGCACTTTCCCCATTTTCCTAATAATTGTTCTAACACGGAGCAATAGTGCACGGCACGATTCAGGGTTGTTGGAAGAGGGAGTAAAAGTAAAGAAGTCTATCACCGCCGCGAAACGGTACATGTCCCAGGCCCCGAGTTTTACTTGATCTTGATACACGTAAGATTTTTTAGAAATGTCCCCTTGCTTCTCTCTGCTTTTTACGCCTTTGCCTGGGTAGAATTCAAATCGCTTCATTACAGCGTCATGCTCCATGAAACAAGGCAACACAAAAGGAAATCGGAAATATGGAGCCAATTCCGTGGTGGGAAGAATAAAGAGCTCCGAATTATCTAGGAAAGTAATAGGCTAAACCTTCCGTCCACAGAATGTGAATAGGGCTTCATTGAATCTTAAGCTCAAATTGGCTGAGTTGTAAAGTTTTGAAATTGAACCCTGTTGTAGTATGGATAGGGGGTTCGTAGGGCTTCCTAGAATTATTTTACATGGAGTGATATAAATACCCGCCTTGGTTGGTGCTTGGCATAGCTGTATGGTGAATAAGCAAAATATAAATTAGAGCTCGAGGAGCAGTTGTAGTGCTTCAGGTTTCAAACGTAGAGGCATACCGGATTTCAGTGAGTTTGGGAGCCCGAGACTCTGTGCCGAAATTGACAATTTTCTACGACGAAATCCTCCAATACTTCCAATTTCACGTGAAGCGTGCAGAAGTGGGAAAGGAGGGTGAAAAAGAGCCAAAATCATCTCGGAAAATATTTTCTTGCATCTTTGCTGCTTGAATCCGAAACTCGCCGAGCGGAGGAAGGAAAGGAAGAAAGCGGAGATCAAACTCAACTTATTTTTCATTACGCTGGGAGACGAGGATGAATTGGCTGCGGAGAAGTGGAGTCCAAATGGCTTATGCTTCACTTCCATACACACAGGCCCTTGCCTCGCTTTTCCTCGCTCTCTGTGTACTTATCATTTCATTTCCTCTTGACTTTCTCCCAAGCATACTTAGCAGAGCCCTGGTGGAGAGGCTTAGAGGCTAGAATGACTCCCAAAATGGAATCTTTTCTTTTAATTACCAAGCCGCTCAGACTTCAAATCTCTTGGATTTCACCTACTGTGGCGGCCTCATGAGAAGAAACGGTTCAACGACCACAAATAGATTCAAGAATGTAAACGTAACCGTTCAACATTTCTGTGCTGTGCATCGTCCGAGTAACGTGTCCCGCATTTAAGATTTTCATAGTCCACTTGACAGGTCAATATACGAATTTGCAAAAAAAGACAACCTCCGAAGCCTTACTTTCATGGTAAAGAGGTTGCTTAAACTCTGCTGGTTTAACCGAATCACAAATCACGTTGCATGTAACGAGAAGGTTCAGGGCCTGAAAATAGCCTGACTTCATAGTGTAACGTATATCCGATCTGTTTCCTTGAATTTATTATTTTAACCTACTCTCGTCCTGGTCTATTTTATACATTCTAGAATTCTACAACTACTGTGATAACAACGTGCTGCTACTACTGCAGCAGTGGTAACGTAAACGTAAGTTTGCTTTTAGTTTTGCCACATGACGTGCGAACGTGCGGCAGACCTCCACTCAACGCTTGAGTCTGACGTAATCTCAAATTCAAATCCGATCCCCAGGTGCGGCATTAGTTATTATACCTAGCGTGATTTTGGAGAACAAGGAAATGCTCCAATTTCTTCTGCTCGGCTTCTTTGTTTCTACATACTACCTACATATGATCAATAAATTTACAATCGAAGAATACGGAAGGAGATTGATTGAATTTCTGGTACAGAACACAAGGGTTTGGTGGGCCAGATAGTATAGGAGCAATTTTCAGATAAGTTTTAGAAAAAAAAGCAAAAAAAATAGCATAAACCAGTTTTTTTTGAGTTCTTGAATTTCCTGTTTGTAAGCCGAAATAGATTTTGGTGAATTGGTGGTGCTGCTGGTTCTTTATTGAATTTGAAGCCTTTTCAGGAATCAGGAATACATATATAACAAGAAAGAGCGAGATTGAGGCAGAAGTTCCCGAGTTTCTCGATAGGTCTTAATTTGGACATACCTAGGCAAAGGACATCTTCCTTGAATCCCCGTCTGACTAATTCATGAGCGGCATGGTCTTAAATCAGAATCCGGCTTTATAAATCCTTAAGAAATGACACTTTCGTATTAATAATGGATGAAACTACTCATAGAACTACTTGAAGAGCAGGTTCAGTGATTCAGTGAAAGACAGGCCGTGTCGTTCCTCCACGTCCACCATTTCTCTTAATAAACCCAAATGTCACTTACATTATTCAGGAAGAATGAAAAGTTTTCGGGCTAGGTACACATAATAGAGTGACAGATTGCGGGCGAAACGGAGTTTAGCTGCCGCACCGTTTTACGTTTTACCCCAAAAATACATTTTTCATTCTTTTTGTGAACAGAAGTCTACTGGTGGGCCAGTCAATCTTGTTGTGCTGTGCCGAGTAAACTTTTTCGAGTTTGTTAGTGTATGTACTGAACTGACTTGAGTTTTTTGGGTCCTATTTCTGGCGATGGAGACACCGAAAGAAAACCCTGGGAAAAGGAAAAACACGGGTATTAGAGAAGGAGATCAATGAGGGTGATGTGATGACGAGTCCCTGGAATGGGAAGGGTGGAACTGTGTCAGTCGACAATTCCGTTTCCGTCATTTGGGCGCTTATTTGTGCTTAAGGTTCAGCTAGCTAACGTGATTCGCCATTCAGCGAGCATAATAAAACAAATTCGTCAATTAAATACCAACGAGCATTTTGTCTACACTACAGAAATTATGTACATTATACACAGATATTATGCTCTAATTGGCAAACTATACCACAATATGTACGAATAAGTATGTGTAAGCAGTCGTCCCATAAGCACCTGAATACTGACGATTGCCGGCAAAGATGAATAAGTTTTCCAGATAATCGAGTCAAACGAAACCGGTTTAAAACGCGTAGAATGAGATGAAGAACGATAAATTGAGAAAACCCCACAAAATAACCTTATACATCCTCTGGTCGTGTGCTTTCACAAGCTATGTAGGCTAGGAGCTAACCTTCTGTATACAACTTTCATTATGAATACAACAACAACCGTAACTGTGGGTACTACGCTGGAACTGGAGTTTGTTTGCCGGAGAATGTATACGTGGAGTATTTCTGGCTGGTCGTTATTTCGAGCTGGATATTCTCCGTAGTATAAAACTCCTGCATGAAATGTATGAGGTGTTGTGTAGCAAGGCGTCGGCGAAGACGGTGAACAAACCGGAATTCTTGTCCCGTAATATGACGCTAATCCGTTGCCCCGGACTTTATGTTTTCTCCGTCTAGCTCCGGCTAAATAATTTGGCATTTTCGGTCCCAATTCTCTCGAATTGTGCCAACGCCAAGAAAGTAGGAAACACAAACCACCCAGTTTACACCTAGTTTTGTGCTAACCTGATTAACAACTGGCATGAATTGAACAAATTGAGAAACTTGGATTTGACGGTAACTCCATTTCAGAGAAATTTCTAACACTTGACTTCACGATTTTCCTCACGCTTTGTTGTGTTCAAATGCCAACTTATTGAACCCATGTTTGCCTTCTGGTAGGTACCACTTATTGAATTTTGTATGACATGATTTTCTTGTGACGGTGAACCGGTTAATTAAATTATTTACATGCTAGATACCTCACCGGTTGGTTAACTGGAACTCTCTGCAATACGTAGAAGAAAGTGTGTAATTACATTCCTGGAAAGTCTGAAAAGGAAATGTGAAATGTACAAAAATAACGCTGCGCAAAAACTGAGCGTTCACGTACTTGTTCACTAACTTCTATGCAGTCATTTTCTTCAAAGGAGAACTAATTAATTGAAGTGTGTTCAGTTCATGCGCTTTGAAAGACTGGATAGTTACAACATAGGTTTGGAAACTATATTTACTTTGTCTGGGACTGGCAGGCAAATGGAATGATGCATGGGTAATGCTAAAGCCATGTAACAGCACAGCGGTCAATATTCAATGTTGTTGACTACTTCGTAGTTCCATTTACTTCAATTGAATACAACCTCGTCTACGAACAACAGGCTGACGACGGAAGTGTTTTGATTGAATGAAAATTGAAGTCACAACGCAAGATTGATTGATGCTCTTAACCGTTATTTCAACCACAATTGCTGTAATGATGTCGAATTGAACTAATATTATAATTATTCATCCTTTCAACATTACCTAAATCCTACCCCGTAATTATTCCTAAATGAATTTTTATTTCCAGGGAATGAATTGTAAGAATTAGTTACGCTGAAAATAAGTTATTCTCATTTTTTGCATTACGCAACTTCTGGTTTTGTGCTATCGGGTACGTATAAAAAGCTGTTTACTCATCAAATGGGAGCATTAGCTGCATGAACTGCAGTGTGTGAAAAACACGGAAATTGTACCCATTTTTCATTCTCAGTCCGGAGCCGTCTACAAATATGCTCAATCCCAATAACATGTCAGACGGCCGCCGTCCGAACGAGCACCAGAAGAGCTGTGGAAGGCGGAGCGTACACAAGGAAATTCTTCTAATACTTCATTTATGAGAATTTTACCAAAATTTATGCTTGTTTGTTGTTGTAAAGGATTTTCTTGGTACAATGTATCACTCTCCATTAGATTGTGTACAGGAGGTTATTGACTTTTGAGTCGGGTCGATGTCGAACGTCATTTATTATTTATCTCCCAAAAGCATTGTGGAGCAAGGAACGAATCTGTCGGCGTTCACAGGCTGATTTACGGACAATGCAGCCTCTATCAAATCGCTGTATACACTCATTGATAGTTCCAGTACCAATTAAGTTTGATTATCGGTACTCTGTCAAGGGGTCAGTGGAATTTAACCTAACCTAATATTACTTATACTAATGTATGGAAATATAATGAGGGCAAGCTGAAGCTCGTCAGAATAAATCATTGTTTATGAGCAGAAGGCAAAGCGTCTCATCCGAACTGTCCAAAGCGGAACGACCGGATGCGCTCCCATGCCATGCCAGGAACACCAAAAGCTTCACTTCCATCCTTGCCTATTATTAGCCTCAACTTTTGGAATAAATAAGGGAAGTAGGCTGAGCCCACTTTCCCATTCTTTGGCGGGTGATGATCCCCAGTGAGCAGAGCAGCAAGCAGCAGTGCTTCCAACCCATCCATCCACTTCCTCATCTAATAACTTCATTCTGGACACAAAGCGGCATTTGTCATCATCAGCTCTTCCTCATCCAATTTATCAGGCACTACTGCCAAGAGCCTCAAAAGGATCATGGGTCATGGAGAACGACAAAACCATACTTTCTGCCTCGCAAATTCTCCAACATTCACTTTATAGCTTTTATAGCGAATTGCGGAAGCAGCGTTCCGTTTAATTAGACCATAGTAAGAACTGTCACTCAAACTGCTTGCTGAATCCGAATATTTATGTATCGAAATAACTCAAACTCCGAATGAACACTATCAATATTTAACAAGCTCTCAATTTCCTTTTACCAAATTGGAAGTCCAGTGTGTATAATTAGTAGATGATTCCACCGATACCAGACACATATTTCTCTGCATTTTGAGGCTCCGGATTATGGATAATATAGCCCAAACCCGTGAACTGCATACACTGTAGGATGAATTAAAAGTTTCCGAATAGAAGGAAGGAATTATTTTAATGCGAGTATTATTAAATAACTCCTTACCAAGACTCGGAGGAGTAGGTATTACACAATGGTATTATTCAAACATACCAAGGTAGGCTTAAAGTCTGTGTCAAGTGAGGATATTAGAGAAGCTCCTATTCAAATTCAAATCGCTTCCAGCCAGCCAAGTAGAATTTATACATGTGCTCAGGGACTCCACTCAACGTCAGTATCATACTATGTACTTCTCACAGTCAGCTCAGTTCATATTAACAAAACCTAGTTTAAATCCGCTTAAAAGCATACCTACGCCCAATACGGAAACACACCTTAAAACTGCTCACAGGCGACATATATGGCTTAATAAAGCTGCATTTTGCAGAAGTCGAAGCTTCCTCAGAAATAATTCTGGAATACCGGACTGACTCTGAATTCCGTTAATTTCAAAGCCTTCGCTCCTCGTATACCTACTTAAGTTTCAGGAACTCCGAAGTCAGCGTTTCTCCGGTGTAGAGGCGTGAAAGTACATGATTCAGTATCATATTATGTAGCGTAACGAGCAGGTGAAGCGATTAACTTTTATATAATATTGTCGGAAATTCTTTCTTTGATACTACTGTATAACCATTCCCGTAAGCTATAAGAGAAGGATCAATAGTTCCAGTAGCTCATTAACTTTTAAAATCCACCTGTGCTATGTCCACTGACTCGGAAATATTGAGAGAGCACTAATTACATCCAATCCAGATCCGGGCATCCAATATTCAGCACCAGAAACTCTTTCATCGTCCAGTTGAGTCAAGCTTTTTAGGACACGTACACGTGTGCGTTGTTTCATTTTGTATTATAGCACGTACTGAGCCAGTAATAATAGTGTGCTCTTCTGCGCTCACTAAACACAATGTACGTGGATACAATGAACAAATCAGAGCAGCTAGAGAGACCTGGCATCTGGTCTGGATCTGAAGTGGTCATCATTCCGTATTGCCTTGGCAATAGTAATATACTAGAACGGGGTATTCAGATTTGAGATCCAGCCTAACTCAAGCTCTATCTGAAACCAAATACCCTACTACAACATACGTAGACTGATTATACGAACAACATGACGCAGCATCAGAACTTATAAATGATTCCACAACATCCTACCTACTAGCATTAGTTATATGGTGAAAACTAAAGCCAGAGAAAAGTCGACGTTGCGCCACATACGCAGCGTCAATTTGCCGCCAACTCTTCGACCTCTAAAAATTTGTAACCCGTAGAGTCAAAGAAAATCACAGGTCGGCATCTGATATTCATTATATAATGTTAGGTTAGGTTTTCCAAAACGCCCGCGATATTTATAAGTTCTAGTTATGTTAGGTTAAGTCTAACGTCAAGTATCATAGTTATAACGAACATATCTTGGTCACAGCCGATCAGCGTTTCTGGTACCAAGCTACTGTTGAACATGATTTTTATATCCAACAGTTGTGAACGCAGTACTCTAGGTTTAGAGTGGATTGTCACGTACATTGAGCGACAATAATTTTCCCAAGTAATGCGCTACTCTTGGCGGTATGAAATTTCGTCGAAGTGAAGCAAAATATTTATATATGATCATAGGTATCAGGTTGATCATAGGTATATGAAATATATTTGAGTCAATATGGACAAATCAGTCTTTGTGTTGGTATCCATGAAATGTTCGCTACGGTCTGTTTGTTGCGAGTGGATTAGGGAGAGGATGTTGATCTGGGATGGCGTTGCGTTGCTGCTGGGAAGAGCCAAGTGGAAAGTGGAACCCAGGGACTTGGGCATGAATTAGAGAAAGGCACACAAGAGTGAGAAGCTCATCCATTTCGTTCCCCTCCTGCCTCTTTCTCTTCTCGTTCTTCCTGCTCTCACCAATTTATTTTCTCCGCAGACTTGTTACAACAACCTACAACAACGGAGGCTCTACGTGCTCCCCAACTCTATACATGTTTTCTAAAATAATAATGAATCATCCGCTGCGGAGGCCATTCAGTCTTTGGCATCACATGGCATGAGGAAACTGATAACACCCACTGGACTGGCTCCACTCAAATTTAGGGTTTGCTGCCCGAGGTCAATTTTTCATTCCCCGGGGAACGGGGAATCCCCGAATCCCCGGGGTTTCCCCGGGGAATCCCCGAAATAATTTCGTAGTTAAAAGTGCCTATATATCTAATTCCGAAGCAAAGGTTTTCTGTTATTCTTAGGACAATCGAATTTTTAGTCAAGCACAGCTCATCCA